>CAJPVJ010001197.1:0-17487 GCA_905397405.1 Oppiella nova | reverse complement strand
AAATTTTCAATCAATAATTAATAACAATAAAATAGTAGCTAGGTAAAAGTGTTCCATAGCTCAAAGATAGAGAATTTAATTATCTTTCAAATGGTGTATCACTCGTTAAGGTCGGAATTATACTTCTTGAATTATTGTTTAATTTATTAAATTAATATTAATCACAGTTACATAATTGGATTCAATGGCATAACTCGACATTTATATAAATTTAATTATATTAATAATAAATCAAGAAAAATAATTGCGACCTTAACGAGTGATACACCATTTTAAAGATAATTAAATTATCTATCTTTGAGCTATAGAACACTTTTACCTAGCTACTATTTTATTGTTATTAATTGTTGATTGAAAATTTCCCATTGAGATTTTCATAGAGATTCTTGATTTTCAAAAGTTATTTGTGACTGAACCATATATGGAAGCTGAGAGATCTCGATGCCATATGAAAGTTCATACATTCCTCTATAAAATTGCTATAGATTGTTTTTATCTTGCTCATTTCGTTCATACTGTAACTCTTGTCTGCAAGAATGTCCATAGTAATAACATTAATATAAGTCGCACCTGGGTGATCAGTATGTCGAAAAATTTGTTATACTTCTAGTTTTAAAAACCGTCGAGAGTACCTTGCTAGCTAATTTAGTTTTTGAGATATTGCAATTAAAAGGCGGAGGTCCATGGTGAAACACACTGTATAATATTAATGTTTATGCATACTAATTGTGCTAAAATCACCCAGAATAATAGATCGCATAGAATTAGCCTGGACTTATTTAAGCGGAATCATAATGCCCTGGAGGGGTATGCCACTTTTGACTATCTCATACTTTTTCTACAGAATATGGGACTTGACTGGGACTTTGATTCATATGTCATTGATTTGGTATTTACTACCTTTAAATTGACATTTATAATTTGTAACACCTTGCTATTTGATTACTAGCTTACGGCCATTATTTTGTTTAATCCAAGTCGTCCAAAATTAACAAATTGTGATATTATTAGGTGAGTGGAGTTTATTGAAATATTTAAGTAACAATGTATTTATATATAATTTTGTATAATTACATCATATTATTGTAATATCGTTGCAGAGATCAGCAGAATATTTACATTCAGTTACTTCAACGCTATTTGCAAATGAAATATCGATCAGAAATCTTAGCCAAAGCAAAACTGTCGCGGCTAATAAATAGTCTGGTTTGTTTAAATATGCTCAGCAGTAAAATGGCAAACCATGTTTGTAAAAGACACAATTTAGATGCCATCCCATTGTTCAAAGAAATATGCGATAGAAATGAATGAGAAATTAACAAAAATATTGTTTGTTTCTAATATTTACATTAATACTTGTTTAGTGTTATATCATTTTTCATGTATGAAAGTAATAATATTACTGCAAGTAATGATATTATCATACTGTAATACAGATTAATAAATAAATATGTATAAGTTATAATAGTACAGTACATAATAATAATATTTACTAATAACAGTAAGAGTTATAAAACTTAAAATTGACTAGCATTCACAAAATACTACTTTACAATGTTATGATATTATGTTATAAATGTTTAAAAAATATATTATAATTAGATAATACACCAAATTTTTGTGATAAAAGTATATTGAAAAGAAAGTTACATATTATTATCTAAAAACATGTTAGTATTAATAAGTCATGCACAACTGTACTGTACTAATACTGTACTGTAATGTACTGAACTAGCACAAATAATTGATCCTTTTTATGATACCACTGTTCAAATATTCTATACGTTTTAAAGTCCACATTTGTCACAATATAAAAATATCATGTGAAATATTTTAAATATTAAATAAAGAATAAAATTATTACTTAATTCTATTCATTATGTATTATTAGTGCAGTATTACAAGTATTATTAAATTTTGGCTAATTATTAAAAGGTAATTTCTTATTAATTATGACTTTTCATATCTATCATAAGTTTTGAAGAAATTAATTTCATTAAATTGAAGCAATATGAATTAAATATAGATAATCTCTAGGATACCATAGTTATGATAGATGAAGTGTCCTTAAATATATAGTACATTGAGCAACAAACAGTGAGAGTAGATAGATGAAATACATAGTCTTATAATGTTGAGCTGACATTTGCTAATTGTTATTTTTAAAACTATATTTAATTAATTTACTAAATTAAGTGGAATGGCATGTAAACCCAGCACCAAGACATGTCAGATCTGTGGAGATGTGTCAACAGGTAAGATTATAAAGGTTAAAATGTCACTAATTATGATAATACTAAATCATATTAATGGCGATTCTTAGGCTACCATTTCGATGCAATAACTTGTGAGTCGTGTAAATCGTTTTTCCGGAGAAGCGCTTTAAACCCGGTTTATATTATTTTATACAAATTATAAATAACCAAGAATATAAATTATTTTTTATAAATAAAGTATAATAATTAATTTCAGGATCACTTTCGGTGCTATTTAGGCGGCACCTGTAATATTGAAGTGAAAAACAGAAAGCACTGCAAAAAGTGTCGTTTGAATAAGTGTTTCGCGGCCGGAATGAACACTGTATGGCATTTGCTATGAATTTGAAAATGATATATTAATTCACAATACTTTTGGCAGGAATTGATTTACTCGAATAAAAACAAGAAATCCATTGACACCCGGAATGGTAGACAGAAACGCAAACCCAAACCCGAGGGAAGCCATGTTATCGCCGACTCGACCACACTTTCACCACCGGAATCCGATACGACGGACACAAACAATTTGTTTGACTTTCTTGAAAACATTGAGTTTGATAAAGACATGGCTGACAATAAGTTGATGCCTGAACCGGATATTGTAGGAAATAGTACTGCAATTGAATTATACAAATCAAATGAGTCGGTGCCCAGTGTTCAACCCATTTGTACGCCAACCCATGATTACAGCAATACTTTCAATGAGATGGAGGGCATGAGATTGAGTGAACTGATGGACGGAATCAAGACTTTGCAGATTAATTTTCAACGAAGTGATCACCAGATTGTGGTGATTGGCACAAGGGAGGACGCCATCGATGTACTACATCGAGAGCATGAGTACCGCATCCGAGACATCATCAAAATGTCCAAACATTTGAATGGCTTCAGAGATCTCTTAGAAAGCGATCGATTGATACTAATTAAGTATTCGGCGCTTGAGATCATTAATTTACGGATGATTTTGAGCTTTAACTTCGAGGAGGAGTACTGGGACATTTACTTTGTATGTTTTATTTGTTATATTAATGCTATTCTGTTATATAATTTGTAGATAATAATTGTAAATTTTGTTAAACATACAGAATAATAGATTGAACCGGATCGGACTCAAAGTACTTAAGCCAGTTCAATCGCCAGCTTATTTAAACCACACGCAGTTTCTCAAAAATATCGGTCTTGATTGGGACTCCGACTCAATTATTATCGACTTTGTAAGTGTTCAATGTGTTAACCTCATGTTTCATATACAGTATCTACAGTATTTATTATATTATATTAACAGTTGACAGCAATCTTATTGTTTGATCCGCGGCGACCCAATCTACTACAATGGGAAGTGGTTAGGTATGTCATACAAATTATTTCATAATAATACAATAAATCTGATTAAATAATATTAATTACAGACACCAACAGAATATTTACATTCATTTGCTTCAACGCTATTTGCAATTGAAATATCGATCGGATTTATTGGCCAATTCCAAGCTTATGCGGCTTATCGACAGTTTGAAGTATTTAAACTACCTGTGCGCAAAAATTGCCTTTCACGCCTCACAAAAGGCCCTGGATAACGTGCCACTGTTCAAGGAGATATGCGATAGATGACTAGTAATAAATACAATGCGATTGTATGAGATTGAAATGTATTCATTAATAAATTGCATTGTATTTTTAAGAAATAAACAACTATATTTCATTAATTGTCTTATGTAATTATTGACTTTTTATTTCCTAGAAAACAATAATTTGTATCTGTGCAAAACAAATCTAATTTTTTTAAATTAATTATATTAAGTAGTAAATCACATGTACAATGCACTATTTTTTTTATCTACAGTACTTTATTAGACTATATTGTATTATTATTTATCACAATCATAATACACATAAAACACACGCTAATATCATATAACGTTCTCATAAAACATAAATTTGCAGACAATTTTATCATTTTCACTGCATTTATAAGGTATTATGAACAATTATACAGGATTTATATATTTATATTATATATATGGCAGTGCATTTATAAAGTTAGAAATTATAATATGGGTTTTATTCTTATGAAATATGTGCTATAGAAATAATTTATTGGATTATATTTTTAACGTAATTTTCATTACTAATAGTATAATCAGTAATTAAGCATGTGATCATGATTTATGAAAGTGACACAACTAATCTCAATGTTATACTTAAGTAATGGCTGTCAATTTAAAATTGTTCAAACCTTTCCATGTTACATTAAGTTATTACATAACAAACCAGTATATTTTTAAGTTATATGTTCAATCTAATATAAATAAAAGTTTAATTTATTGATTTGATGGCTTTTAAGAATAATAACAGAATTTGTCAAATATGTGGTGATATTTCAAGTGGTAATTTATAAAGATATTTTAGTTGTAACTTATTAAACACATATTTATAATGTATGGTCATTAATTACACTGGTGCAATCTTAGGCTATCATTTCGATGCTATCACATGCGAGTCGTGTAAATCATTTTTCCGGAGAACTGCATTCATTCCCGTAAATATAGTTATATCATATCAAACTTGTTGAATATTATATTTTATATTAATATTATCCCAATTGAATCATATCAACCTAGGACAATTTTCGATGCTATTTAGGCGGTAACTGTCAAATTGATGTCACAAATAGAAAACATTGCAAAAAGTGTCGGATAGACAAATGTTTTGCCGTTGGCATGAAATCTGTATAAACCATTACTTATTATTGACATAATTGTTAAATAAATTTTATGACATAATTTAGGAATTGATTTCATCAGATAAACTCAGAAATAGCATCAAATCAGATGATAAACAAAATAACAAAAACAAAAAGTTACGAAAATTGGAAGAAAATTGTAACACAATTGAGTCAATTAGGAGTTCATCACCGAAACAGATAACTAGTGCTGAGACAAGCATTTCATTTGATGTCTTTGAGGATTATAATGGTTTTGGTGATGAAGTCACTTATAATGTGACAACAGATGAACACAATATAAATATAATTACAAATAAGCCTGTGCTGAGTGTTGAGCCTATTTTAAGGCCAATTACCGATTATAGCAATACTTTCAATGAGTTGGAGGGCAAGAGGTTGAGTGAACTGATGGACGGAATCAAGACTTTGCAGATCACTCACCAAACAAGTGACGGTCCGTTTGATGTGACTTTTTGGGACGCATTGAATGTATTCATTAATACACATAATAACCAAATTAAAGACATCATCAAAATGTCCAAACATTTGACTGGTTTTAATGATCTATTAGAAAGCGATCGCTTGACTCTCATTAAATATTCTTCGCTTGAAATCATTAATTTACGTATGATTTCGTGTTTTAATTTTGAACAGGGTTATTGGGATATCATTTATGTAAGAATATATCAATATTATTTAATAGGTAACACCAAAAATTAATATTAAATTCATTGATTATTACAGAATAATAGACCGCATAGAATACGATTGGATTTATTCAAAACACATTCAGATGCCCCTAAAGGGTGCGGTACTTATGATCTACACAAAAGTTTTCTACAAAATATTGGTCTCGATTGGGACTCAGACCCTCTTATCATTGATTTAGTAATTATGACTGAATTTTGTTTTATGTTTATTGATGCTAATAATATCTAGTATTTAATTAGTTGACAGCAATTACTCTGTTCAATCCTAATCGACCCAAATTAATACACAAACAAATGGTTAAGTATGTGTTTTAATATTATTGTTATTAATAGTGTACAGGATTAATTTTATATTTCATTTAATATAGACATCAACAGAATATTTACATTCATTTACTTCAACGATATTTACAAATGAAATATCGATCAGATTTGTTATCTCAGGCCAGACTTTTCCGGTTAATTCATTGTCTCAAATATCTAACTATACTGAACACCCGAATCGCATCCCATGCCTGTAATGGAGATTTAGAAGCCGTTCCGCTATTTAGAGAAATTTGCGATAGAAATGAATAATTTGATAAAACTTTCTATTAGTCTGGTTCATGTTTACTTGACAATTAATATTGTAATAAAAGTAGAAATAACTTTTAAAACAATGAAATTATGTGTGTTTAACGAAATTATTGCTCCTATTGATCTGTAAAGAATTAAGCATAATTTCCTATACCTTTATTATAATTTACGTAATTATCATATATTTAATTATTAAGCTAGCAAATAATATTTAGAGAAATATGTGATAGAAATTAATAATTTGTTAAAGACTATCAAAATAAACTATATCATTTAAACAAATCAAAATTGAATTTGGAGATCGAGAATAATTTTTATTTTTACATTTAAATTTTTTATTTGATTTATTTATTAAAAATATTTTATGTATTAATAATAGCTTACAATTATATTGTACAGTATTTGTGTTGAAAGTCACATGCACAGTATGTGTGTTACTTATATCTATAGTTACTATTTCTTTTACCTTCATAATAATTTCATTAAAAGCACAGAATTATAATAGTAATATAATGTAATAGTATTCATTCTGTTTACATCATTTGTAAAGTATTATGTACAATTATTTATGGTTTCATTTATATTTATACATGTGTCAGGCTAACAAAATAAAGTTAATAAGAATTCAAATGAATATATTATTTTTCTAACTTGTAAGTATAAAATTAGTTTTAAAATTATTAAAGCGGACTATATTTTCAACAGAATTATTATTCTACAATATTTATTAATATACAGGGTAGTATTATCAGCGATTAAACATGTGAAAATGATTTACGTAAGGGAATTAATTGAGTATTAAACTAATGGGTTGTATTGCGTAATACATAGGTGTTAACCATTTTCCACGTCAAAATATGAGTGTATATAAATAATTGAGTTTGCACAAGAATCGAGAGTATTTTTGCAAAATATTAGATCTTTCTACATTTTTCTAATGATAAGTGCATAATTTATTTTTATTGGACATAATAGTTATAATGGCATTTAAAAGCAAACCAAGAATGTGTCAAATATGTGGCGATCTGTCAAGTGGTAAAAGTTTTACTTTTTTAATTTTACAAACTAATTTTTATTATTTATCCCCAATTACTCCAATGCTATAATAGGCTATCATTTTGATGCCATTACTTGTGAATCTTGTAAATCGTTTTTTCGGAGAAGCGCTTTCATTACCGTAAATATGTTTATTAACAAATAAATCATCATTTACTCAAAGGAATTTTCAATATTAGGCTAATACCTAAATTATTTTATATTTATATTTGTTCAGGATAATTTTAGATGTTATTTAGGCGGTGAGTGTCATATTGATGTGAATAGTAGAAAGCATTGCAAAAAGTGTCGTTTGGATAAGTGTTTTGCCGTTGGAATGAATGCCGTATGAAAACTGTTTACTAGTATTATATAACACAAACAAATGGCATTTAATTAAAGCATTTAAAACATGTTTTTAGGATTTGATTCACTCTTATTCGGATAAACGGAAAAATATCAGTAAAATAAATGATAACAAAAATAACATCAAAAACAATCGCAAACGAAAATCCGGTGATAAATGCGAGACCATTGAGTCAATTAGGAGTTCATCACCGGAACAGACAACTAGTGCTGAGACAAGCATTTCATTTGATGTCTTTGAAGATTATAATGATATTAATGAAGTGACTTATGCTATTAAAACAGATGAGCCGGTGCTGAGTGTTGGGCTTATTTTAAGGCCAATTACCGATTATAGCAATACTTTCAATGAAATAGAGGGCAAGTGGTTGAGTGAACTGATGGACGGAATCACTACTTTGAATATTAAAGTCCAGAGAAGTGGTGATCCAATTAACGCCACATTTTTGGAGACATTGAATATATTTGTTAATACACATAATAACCAAATTAAAGATGTCATCAAAATGTCCAAATGTTTGATTGGTTTTAATGATCTAATAGAAAGTGATCGCTTGACTCTCATTAAATATTCATCATTTGAAATCATTCATTTACGTATGGTATCATGCTTTAACTTTGAGCATGGCTATTGGGAAATTTATTATGTAAGCGTTAAAATTTTTAGAGATTTTATTTTAATATTATGTTGAATCTGCGTAAATTATGCAACTATTGAATTTAATATTAAACATGGTATTTATCACAGAATAATAGACTTAATAGAATACAATTGGATTTATTCAAAACCCATTCGTCTGCCCCCAAAGGGTGCCGTACCTATGATTTTCACAAATCGTTTCTTGAAAATATTGGTCTCGATTGGGACTCAGACCCTCTTATCATTGATTTAGTAATTATAATATTAGACCAGTTTTTCACTCAATAATTACTTCGCTAATAATAATGTTTATTCAAATAGTTGACTGCAATTTCATTGTTTAATCCGAATCGACCCAAACTAATACACAAACACGTTGTCAAGTAAGGCATTATCAAAATGAATGTAACTTAATTTTTCAAATATTTTGCTAATATTTTCTCTATTATAGACACCAACAGAATATTTATATCCATTTACTTCAACGCTATTTACAAATGAAATGTCGATCCCATATGCTATCAAACGAAAAACTGTTTCGATTAATCCATTGTCTCAAATATCTAACTCAATTGAACGCCAAAATCGTATCCAATGCCTCTAATGATGATGGTTTAGATGCCTTTCCACTATTTAGAGAAATATGCGATAGAAATGAATAAATGTGTACAAACTATCACGGTATTTTAGTTATTTCATTTTATGTAAACTACTATCATATTTGGGTAAATTAAAAGCAGGATCTCATAATATAAAATACACTCCATTTATTTGATTTACTGTTATAAATTATATAATGTTATTTATAAACATTAATAATAATAAAATTAAAATTATTAGTACTGTAATATTCCAAACATAGCATAGAGTGAATTCCTTATGGCAATTATCAGTGTTTATCACATTTTTGCAATATTTATATTGTTAAGTTTATAAAATGGCATTTATTTTGTACTGTATATCCAATAAATTGTATATTTTGATAATTAACATTAATAAAATAATATATCTATAAAATAAATAGAATTATATATACTTTTGTACCGTAATATGAAAACTTATTTTTTGTTGCTACTGTATTACACATTTAGTTTTGCCATAAGTTGTTAATTCATATACTTAATTGAAATGTCAAACAAATTGGAAAATAAAATTTGCCTCATTTGTGGCGACAGTTCAAGCGGTACGTTATGTCACTGTAAATCAAACATTAATTTATAATTTATAATAAATTTTACAAAAGGATATCATTTTGAGGCCTTGTGTTGTGAATCGTGTAAATCATTCTTCAGACGAAATGCATTGAAAAATAGAGTAAATATATATTTATTTTTTCTGTACATAAAATAATATCCACATTAAAACCACATTTACAAAAGTTACTTACAATTGTTAATATAGAGTGAAATGAAATGCGGATTCAGTGGCAATTGTCAAATAGGTATCAAGAATAGGAAAATCTGTCAAAAGTGTCGTTTGGATAAGTGTTTTGCAATGGGCATGAAATATGTAAGCAATGTTACTTCTATAATTATTTAATATATTATTTTATTTATAAATTTTGTTTAGAAATTAGTTTATTCCGAGAGTGAGAAACAAAAACGAAAAGCAATTGCTGAACAAAATAAGCAAAAGAGACATAAACCCCAAGTCTTGGACAATGAGATTGTGGTCGACTCTCCAACCACTGGATCCACTGATACATCAACTTCTGATACAAGCCTTTCATTTGATGTTTTAGACGGTTATTATTTAGACAAAGATTTTAATACTAATAATACACTACAAGAATATTCTGTCAATTACAATCCAGTAGAATCTGTAAATAATAGTTCAAAAACAATAGCACTCATACGTCCGATAACTGATTATAGCAATCAATTCAATGAACTGGAAGGCATGAAAATGAGTGAATTAATGCACGCAGTGAATAGGCTACAGGTGCCCACAATGGCCATTGACCAGTCAGTTGCCCAGACCTGTTCAGAGGCATTCCATGCATTGATAGACACGAATGATAAATATATTGGGAATATCGTCCAAATGTGCAAATGTTTGACTCCATTCAACATTCTCTTATGGCCATTGACCAGTCAGTTGCCCAGACCTGTTCAGAGGCATTCCATGCATTGATAGACACGAATGATAAATATATTGGGAATATCGTCCAAATGTGCAAATGTTTGACTCCATTCAACATTCTCTGTGAAAACGATCGGTTAGTCCTAATCAAGAGGTCGTCCATTGAAATTGAAATCTTAAGAATGCTTTTGTGTTATAATTTTGAGGACAACTATTGGACTATAAATAGTGTAAGTGAATACAGTATGTCCAAATAAAATATCTGAATTAACTACAATTTATATTTAATTAAACAGAATAATAAATCTTATGTAATAAACTTAAAAGTATTAGAGAATATTCCGAACAAAGTCTCGTATTCACAACACATTGAATTTGTTCAGAATATGGGTCTCGACTGGGATTTCGATCCATTTATTATTGATTTGGTTTGTATTCATAGAAATTTAATAATTCCTATTTTAAATATAAATACTTTTTTAATGGTATTATTTTTATTTACTTTAAATTATGATATTTGTAGTTAACAGTCATCATTGTGTTTAACCCGAATCGACCAAGACTAATTCATAAACAATCTGTTAAGTATGTGTTACCTATAATTAACGTATTAAAAATATATTAATAATAAAGTAAATTGATAATTTTCAATACTTTATTTTATAGATTACAACAAAATATCTATATTTATTTACTCAAACGATATTTGCAAATGAAATACAGGTCCGAATTGCTGTCAAATACGAAACTACAAAGACTTTTAAATCATATAAAGATTTTAAGTTTAATAAACGATAGAATTATGTCCATGTCTAAATATATGGACATAGACTATGTGCCACTTTTTAAAGAAATTTGTGATCATGTTTCGTATAATTTAACATCTTAATGTAATTAATTTTAAATCTGTTGCTAGATAGGTAATTATTTGATGTGAGGTGTGTTATGTATTTTCAAAGTAAATAAATTTATTTATGAATAATTTTGAATTCTTGTGACATACTATGACATAAATAACTAAGGCTCTTAATTTATAAGTTTATCAAGTATAGGTGATTAGACTATTAGTTTATCATCCCTATTTTTGGTGATTTTAACTTTTGAAACTCAATGGTGTAGACTATCACGATGAATTAGTATTTTATATTAAAGTAAAAATATAAAATAGAATAATTAATTGTTTGAAAATTCCAACTTAAATCGTTAGTTATGCTTTAGTATATCATGGTAATTTAATTTAATAGATAGGATTATATAATTCATGTTGCACACAAAATTACATAGTGAAGGCGATTATTTTGATGAACGATTATAAAATTAATAAATAAATTTGAATTATATCTTGTCATTGCGTTCATAAAATTATTATTTCATATAAAAAATTTAAATAAATTTAAAAATTATTGCTTCTGATTCATTAAAAATGTTCAATATTAATCTAGTGTCTATGTATCGACGCGTATTACCGATTCGTGTAATATTACTCAACTCTCTCCCTATAAATTACCAATTCATTGACAATATTCAATGTAAAATTATAAAATTTGAAATGCTCTAGGACAGTTATCTTAATAGATATTTGAAAAATTAAAAATGTAAATCTTGTACAAATTTGGTGCTCTATTGAACGCACCAATTAGATTTACTCGATTAATTCTAGTTGATTCGTAATAAAACAACTACCATGCCTCCCGGTGCCGTGATGAAAAATGTTTACTAAATTAGGAATTGATAGATTAAATTATCTACATTTTCCATATCATAACTTTCCAGAATTCCTATTCTTGTAGATTCTATAAATTGTTAAAAGTCAGATTTTTAGACATACTGGGCCTCCCTGGCCACTAAATATCGATATTTGGACAATACAATATTTGATGTATTTCCTACATTTTGATGCTCTTTCAAATGAGCTATCGATTGTCGAGATGTGAATTGTACTTTTTAAGATATAGTATATTTTATAAAACCTATCTGTGCTGAGCTACCGGTGCTCAAATCATGTTGTCTCTTCGAGGATATACGTACGCCTAAAACCATAGTTGAAGTTTAAAAATATTTATTTTATACATATTTGTTATCGAATAAAGCAATTTTAACTAACCAGGGTCCTACTGACATAACTTTTTTCCAAATCTGATATATACTATAAAAGATACTGTATTGTCAAATACATAATATGTTATATTTATGTGTAAAATAATCTGATTAAAGTATTTAACTTCATATTCACTGTAACTGAAGTAACTATGATAATAAAAATGAACCCAAGTGCAAAATTATATCTATGTTTATATTTAATTAAATGATACTCAAAGTACAAAAATAATTCACATATTTATACATTTAGTTAATTTATTGTTTTAATTAATATATCTTGGTTTAAAAGTCTGAGGTGTTGAATACAATAAAATGTCCTTTAAATTATCTGATAATCCTTGTCTAATCTGTAGCGACTTTTCATCAGGTAAGCAATACTTAAGAATTGTTATAATCAACTAAAACATAATAAAATAGGCTACCATTTTGGGGCAATCACTTGTGAATCTTGTAAATCATTTTTTCGACGAAATGCTATGAAAAATACGGTAATTAAAAAATTTTAATAAAATCATAAATTAAACAATTATTTAGACAAACATTAAGCCAAATATCATTTAACATTACAATTGGCTAGTTCACTCTACTTATAAAATTAAGTCTTGCTTAATTTATAAATTATTTTGACTACATAATAATAATTAATAACTGATTTTAATAATTACAGGATTTATTGATATGTTTTTATGACAATAATTGTCACATAAATAGAAATAATCGGAAGAAATGCAAGAAATGTCGATTAGATAAGTGTTTTGCAGTCGGAATGAAAAGTGTGAGTATTTTTGAAGTTTTATTTGAAACATTTATTTACGAATACATGAAATGACATACAATTAGGAACTCATATTATCTGAACAACAAAAACAATTGAGAAAAACAATAGTCGAAGAAAATCGGAAACGAAAGCGAGAAATGATGGCAAAGACCACACATGTAGGAGACGACTGGACTACTAGTCCATCACCGCTTGATTTAAACATTACTTGTGCTGAAGATGTGGTCATCAAAAGTAAAAATATAAAAACTGATGATTTAATTAGAAATGTTTGCGATAATAGTAATAATACCCTTTTTATCGTTAGATAATACGATCTCGCGTATAATGCGAGGTCAATATTTATCCCAGAATATATGTTTTAATATCAGATAATGCGAACCTGGCGTATAGTGCGAGACAAACTGTAATACAGGGATGACATTAAATGACTCCCCTACTTTAAATTAAAATAATTTTAATACCATGCAGTTTATTTAAATATATTTATTAGCAAATTGTAGCCGAATAGTTAGGATTTTGTTTGGTATATGACATGTATCTATTAACCAAAATTTTTTACAAGGGGTATGATTCTAAAAATGCAAAATTTTTTGTACTTTTTATGCAATTTATAGTTATATGCATACAACTTGAGATTGATTATAAACTGTAATTCAATGTTTTAATACAAATATTCACTAAACTGTAATTTATATAAATAATCTTATTCACTAATAAATGAATATTAATTCAAAATCAAATAATTTTATTGAAAATAGTGAATTACAGTTTGTAATAAATCTCAACTTGTTAACATATAAGTATGAATTGCATAAAAAGTACAAAAAATTTTATAGTGCGAGACAAACTGTAATACAGGGATGACATTAAATGACTCCCCTACTTTAAATTAAAATAATTTTAATACCATGCAGTTTATTTAAATATATTTATTAGCAAATTGTAGGCGAATAGTTAGGATTTTGTTTTGTATATGACATGTCCAGGTATCTATTAACCAAAATTTTTTACAAGAGGTATGATTTTAAACATGCAAAATTTTTTGTACTTTTTATGCAATTCATAGTTATATGCATACAACTTGAGATTGATCATAAACTGTAATTCAATGTTTTAATACAAATATTCACTAAACTGTAATTTATATAAATAATTTTATTCTCTATAAATGAATATTAATTCAAAATCAAATAATTTTATTGAAAATAGTGAATTACAGTTTTGTAATATCAAAACTTATTTTTTGTTGCTACTGTATTACACATTTAGTTTTGCCATAAGTTGTTAATTCATATACTTAATTGAAATGTCAAACAAATTGGAAAATAAAATTTGCCTCATTTGTGGCGATAGTTCAAGCGGTACGTTATGTCACTGTAAATCAAACATTAATTTATAATTTATAATAAATTTTACAAAAA
Source organism: Oppiella nova (assembly GCA_905397405.1). Classification (NCBI taxonomy): domain Eukaryota; kingdom Metazoa; phylum Arthropoda; class Arachnida; order Sarcoptiformes; family Oppiidae; genus Oppiella; species Oppiella nova. Next base: position 2,793 of record CAJPVJ010001197.1, on the reverse strand, counting down.
GGATATCATTTTGAGGCCTTGTGTTGTGAATCGTGTAAATCATTCTTCAGACGAAATGCATTGAAAAATATAGTAAATATATATTTATTTTTTCTGTACATAAAATAATATCCACATTAAAACCACATTTACAAAAGTTACTTACAATTGTTAATATAGAGTGAAATGAAATGCGGATTCAGTGGGAATTGTCAAATAGGTATCAAGAATAGGAAAACCTGTCAAAAGTGTCGTTTGGATAAGTGTTTTGCAATGGGCATGAAATATGTAAGCAATGTTACTTCTATAATTATTTAATGAATTATGTTATTTATAAATTATGTTTAGAAATTAGTTTATTCCGAGAGTGAGAAACAAAAACGAAGAGCAATTGCTGAACAAAATAAGCAAAAGAGACATAAACCCCAAGTCTTGAACAATGAGATTGTGGTCGACTCCTCACCCACTGGATCCACTGATACATCAACTTCTGATACAAGCCTTTCATTTGATGTTTTAGACGATTATTATTTAGACAAAGATTTTAATGCCAATAATACATTACAAGAATATTCTGTCAATTACAATCCGGTGGAATCTGTAAATAATAGTTCACAAACAATAGCACTCATACGTCCGATAACTGATTATAGCAATCAATTCAATGAACTGGAAGGCATGAAAATGAGTGAATTAATGTACGCAATGAATAGGCTACAGGTGCCCACTATGGCCATTGACCAGTCAGTTGCCCAGACCTGTTCAGAGGCATTCCATGCATTGATAGACACGAATGATAAATATATTGGGAATATCGTCCAAATGTGCAAATGTTTGACTCCATTCAACATTCTCTNGTCCAAATGTGCAAATGTTTGACTCCATTCAACATTCTCTGTGAAAACGATCGGTTAGTCCTAATCAAGAGGTCGTCCATTGAAATTGAAATCTTAAGAATGCTTTTGTGTTATAATTTTGAGGACAACTATTGGACTATAAATAGTGTAAGTTAATACAGTATGTCCAAATAAAATATCTGAATTAACTACAATTTATATTTAATTAAACAGAATAATAAATCTTATGTAATAAACTTAAAAGTATTGGAGAATATTGCGAACAAAGTCTCGTATTCACAACACATTGAATTTGTTCAGAATATGGGTCTCGACTGGGATTTCGATCCATTTATTATTGATTTGGTTTGTATTCATAGGAATTTAATAATTCTTATTTTAAATATAAATACTTTTTTAATGGTGTTATTTTTATTTACTTTAAATTATTATATTTGTAGTTAACAGTCATCATTGTGTTTAACCCGAATCGACCAGGACTAATTCATAAACATTCTGTTAAGTATGTGTTACCTATAATTAACGTATTAAAAATATATTAATAATAAAGTAAATTGATAATTTTCAATACTTTATTTTATAGATTACAACAAAATATCTATATTTATTTACTCAAACGATATTTGCAAATGAAATACAGGTCCGAATTCCTGTCAAATACGAAACTACAAAGACTTTTAAATCATATAAAGATTTTAAGTTTAATAAACGATAGAATTATGTCCATGTCTAAATATATGTACATAGACTATGCGCCACTTTTTAAAGAAATTTGTGATCATGTGTCGTATAATTTAACATCTTAATGTAATTAATTTTAAATCTGTTGCTAGATAGGTAATTATTTGATGTTAGGTGTGTTATGTATTTTCAAAGTAAATAAATTTATTTATGAATAATTTTGAATTCTTAAATACTTAAGTATCAGATTTCGAAAAAAGTTATGTCAGTAGTATTTTATATTCAAGAAAATCATTATGGATTGAACTCATGTTTTATTATATTTCACGGCTTTTAAAAATTAATTGGTTCATATATTATAACTCTTGGGTTAAAAGTTACCAAATACATATAATTTACACTAATTAAGTATTACATGTTAATATCAATATGATATTTGGAGTTAAATTTAGTCTATTTTTAATTTTTAATAATTTTGATATTTTGAGAGTGAATCCTATTGAATGAATTCTAGCACAAATGTCCTATAGATTTGTATTTTTTGGTAGTCATCACTTTCTACATTTCTCATTTTGTTATCGTTATTTATTTGAACTTGATTTCTTTTTTAATATAAACTCTAATAAGTAATCTATCATTTGATAGCTAAATAAGTTATTTAATCCTTTAAATAAAAAAACACCTATGCTTATCCTGACAAGTTTTTAATGGTTTTATTTGAATAACATGTCACTAAGAAATTCACATTGTTTAGTACTTTTATAAATAATATTGTATTTTGAAAATTATATTGACTATTATGTTTCTTAATTTAAATAATTATTAAAATTTAATATTTTAAATATATAAAGCATACACGAATGTGTTGTATTTACATAAGTTATAAATATTATTTGAATATTTTAAGTGGTTAAGTATTAATATTAATTAAAATTATAGAAAAAATAAGCTAGAAACTTTGCAATTTATAGATAAGTATTATTAAACTCTTATATAATGTTGATAAATTGTTCATAATGTTGATAATATATTCTAGAAAAAGTTTATATTTAATAAATAAGATTAATAATTAATAATCATAAAATGAGTAATTTATAACAAATTGTCTCCTGGTTTTAATTGAATCACATGAACCCTATTATCAGTATTTTGGAGATATTTGTTTGCAAACCATAGCCAAAGCAAACGCATTCTCTCTGCGAACCAAATGATGAGGTCTTTGCCATTAGTGCCAAACCACAGACCAAACAGTCCTCCAGTATATGACATATAGTCG
>CAJPVJ010001196.1:0-17497 GCA_905397405.1 Oppiella nova | reverse complement strand
GAATGGAAACACGACTTTCTGTATAACTAATCGATACAGTATTTGCAATTCACGGCAATTAATCAATACTTCAAAGCATTTGTGTTATTATCAACTGAACTCCATAGCAATGAAAGTAGAATTTTGAAATCAAAAATAAAATGCAATACAAACTCACCCGAAGCTATACTTATGAACCAAAAGGCAAATAATCCTAATGTAATGTTTAATTTAAAATTCATGACTTGTTTTATTTATAAAAAATAATTCTAAAAATATTCACGACTTAAATACTTTCTAAATAATAATTTTCATATCTTATTGTACTATTATTATCTTTGAACTCATAGAACAGATATATAAATAAAATATATTTCAAAGAGCAAGGTTAATCGATTTTAAAAGGATATACAGTAAATGTGAGTTATCTATTGAAACTTTTCCATTAAAAATCAATTTAATTTCTCATATACTTTATAAAATATCATATATAAATCTATTTGTTCAACAATCAATTTAATTTATTAAACAGAAATACTAAAATAGAACATCAGATAATGAGTTAAAATATTAGATAATATTAATTATTAATATAAGAATATGCAGATATTGTACAGAAATTTCTAGGAATTTAATAACGTTTTATGATATATACTGTAAACCGTAACTATCAACTTTTGCAAATTTTATATACTGTATAGTTAATTTAATACTGTATACTATTTCTAATTAGTCTTGTACTTTAATTTATCTAAAGTCAATGTTATTGTTATTTATTTTTAAAAGGGGCTTTTAATAACATGCCATATAATTCTCTACTCTAATATACTTTATTTATATTTTTAAATTAATCACATTATACATTTATTTTTATTAAAACACACGTTTACTTATTAAAATAAATAATAAAATAAAAACACAATCTTTAAGACAAAGATTGTTACGTTTGTTATATAAATGACAAATATATGGCTATTACTCGTCATCGTCTTCACCGAAAGGATAGTCCGGATGAGACGTAAGTCCTAACGGCAACAGATGTCCCGGAAATATAATTTTTTGTAATTGTGGTATTGTATCGATTTTCTTGATATCCTCATCATTCAGCTCAAAATCAAGTGACTCTAGGTTTTCCTTTTGGTGGTACTTATCATAGGACCGGGGGATCACAATACACCCCCTCTGCATATTCCAACGCAATGCCACCTGACGTACGGTCTTCTGGTGTTTGTCCGCAATCTCCTGAAGAATATTGTTGTTCACCAGTTCTGGGGAGCACTTCCTCAGCGGTGAATAGCAGATAACCGTCAGGTTATGATTTTTGGCCCAATTTACCAGTTTGTCGTTCCGGTACAGGGGGTGGCATTCAGTCTATACATTCAAACAAACATGTCATCAATTATCTCAAACACTCTCTAATACTATATTTATAATTATTTATAATCGGATTAATTTACAAATCTACACAAATTAAGTATTAAGTTTCTAATGATGTCATAAATGAGCAAATCCTTGACATCCATAACATCCTATACCTGAATAACAACGGGTTTAACGACAGCCAACGATAGGATCTTTTTGATTTGATGTATGTTGAAGTTGGCGAGACCTAAGTGCCGCACCAGACCCAGGCGTTGGGCCGCTTCCAACCCTTTCCACGCCTCCACATATCCGTAATCTTTCTTAGCATAGGGCGCCTGAACTGATCCATTGGCTGTTAATGTATAATATTCTCGGGGGTAACCATCTTTGCCGGCAACCACTGACGTCGGGAAGTGCAGGAGCCCTAAGTCCGAGTAATCTAAGCCTAAGTCCCGCAACTCGTATTTCACATTTTCTAAGGCCCTCTCTCTCGTATGGAAGGTATTCCACACTTTGGTGGTCACGAAGAGGTCACTGCGAGTGATGACCTTTTGGGCGATCAGCTGTTTGATGGCCAGACCCAAGTGCTTTTCATTCTCGTACTCATACGCGGTGTCTATGAGTCGATATCCCTGTTCGATGCCATTCAAGAATTGGGTGATCTTCTGGAACTCATTCTTCTTGCGGTCGTCGTATGAGCCCAACCCTATAGGCGCCACTTCCAGACCGCACGGCATTATGTGCTTCGGCAGTGTCTCTGTAATACACATTTAGTTCACGTTTTAATAATTGGATTTTTATGCACAGAATTGCATTGATTATAGTACCTGGATTAGCATCACATGTTATGGCTATTGTCACTAAAACCAACAAAACTGCTATCATTTTGGTCGACAATTGTGGATTAATATCCTCAATGGTTGTACAGATTGTGACTATCACTCAATTTATGTCTTACGTATTAAAGACTTAATTTCACAAAATACTATTCAATAACCCATATGTTACAAAACTTTTATATTAAACATTAATATCTAAAAAATGTACTTTATAAAATCTTTTTGTAATATATTTATTTTTTATTGCTTGGTAATCAAGTAATATATTTTATAAATTATTTTTAATCATTGAATATAAATGTTTGATTTTAAAAATTAAATTCTACATTTTATGATAAAAATTATTTTATTTGTTCTTATAATCAAATGTTTTATAAATTTACATTCAAATTATTCAAACATATTATTGAAGTAGTCATTTATTTTTTGCCCAAAATCACGTTCCATGCATAGGTTTGTCCTGGATTGTATCCATAAGTACCAGAAATGACCCAGGGTCTCTCATTATATATCAATCCATAATTAGGTGTCACATAAACATTGTCATAGATTAAATCATATTGATTGACAGGGTACTCATAAATAACTGGAGTTGCCATTAACTGGACAGTCATTAAGACCAGTAAACCAATTGTAATCTGGAATTTAAATTATAAAAATTTATTATAATATTTTTACCGATTTTTATAATTAAGGACTGGTTTTACACCTAGGGTACTTTAGACATGTTGTCTTTCTAACAGTACATTACTGTATGTGATTTAAAATCTAAAATACCCTGAATGTAAAATCAGACTAGAAATAAGTCTTACACAAAACTTCATGATTAATTTTGTAGACTCACGAATTCAATTGTACAGAATATCATGTGTTTATATACCTGTCATATGAACTCCAAGATTCTGGTCCTTGAATTGTCATTTTGTGGTTTAAGACCTTTAAGGAATAAACTCACGAAAAATACTGAATATGACATTTATGTCATAATAGTTGTTTTATACGAGAATAAAAATGTTTAATCAGAGCTGTTTTAGAATTAACTATGAAAATACATTATTTTAAAGCATTACCGGTAATTATTTATTTTTCATCCTATATAAATGTAATATTTTCAAATATAGCATTTCAAATGTTTCTTTTAATGCTTTAATATTAATATGCACTTATTTCCATTATAAGTTTAAGTGAAATGTTTTTTAATCAGAAATATTATATATATAGTAATTAAAGTTAACTAGGATATTTTATCAATTCTAATAAAGAGATTGTTCAAATTTATAACAAAATGATTAATGTTTTATAAATTCAGATATATTTATTGAATTTAATTGTTGTTATTATTATTAAATATTAGTTTAACTGTTACAAACTATCAGTTTCAATATTTCATTTTGATTTCGTAAAACTAAACTATCATTTAGTGGCACAAATCTGATAATAATTATACAGTATGTTATAACAAATATTTGAAAAACAAAACTACTTGTTCATTAGATATTACTTTATAAGTTTATTCACTGATATTATTAATATACTTCAAAATAAGTTCTTTGCACAAATTTCTAAAATACGTTTCATAAAAAGTATCACAATAAATGTATTAGTAAAAATATTGAGTTAATTTAAACAATTATAGAATATAAAAATAATTTGAAATTTCACTTAAATTGAGTTATTTGGAATATTATTTAATAAATTAGCAATATATAATTTTGAAAAGTTTATAAGTTTATGATTAAGTAAGATTATTCAGACAAATTTAATTTTAAAAATTTACAAATTCACAAGCAATAATTATTTTAAAATATAATATTCATTGATCATCTCTAATACAATTAAAGTATACGATATAATAATTTTCTTATAAATTATGACAATAATTAACAACATTTTGAAGACAAACTTTAATTTTGACATTTATTTCAAAACATACGAATACTTAAGACCTTTGAGTCCTCCATCGGATAACAGTCCCACTCGTCTGTACCCATTGGTCAACATTGAGCCGTAACTTCCGGTCAAATGAGAGCCAAATCCTCCGGTCAATTGTGAGCCATACTTATGAGTGATTGCAGTCTTATATCCTCCGGGATATTCATACGTGAATGGACTGAAATCGTTGTAACTGTTATACACCGACGGCTCAGAAATGGTTCGTTTGATGATATCTGGAGCGACGATCAGTTTCGATGGTGTCGTATGGAGTTTAGTGAACGTCACTCTCGACTCACCAGAAATTTTGCCATTTTTCTCCTTATGTATGATTTCAGCTGAATATCCCGATACAGACTTTTTGCCACCACTTTCTATGACATAGGTCGGCGACTCATCACTTTTTATGGCATAGGCTGGTGTTCCGCTACTTTCGATAGCATAGGTTGGAGTTATGTCACTTTTTATAGCAAAGGTTGGCGCACCTCCACTTTCTATAGCGTAGATCGGTTTATGGCCACTTTCTATGAGTATCCGGCTACAGTATCATAGTGATTTAAATCCATAATTGACTTGAAAAACTCCTTACGCACGTAGTGGACTCGAGTGTATATGACCTGAACAGAAGTCTATAAGACATATAAGTCTGTAGAACAGCGACGTCTTGTAAGGACTGCTTTTATAACCAGCCGTTCCTGATGTGAGCAATACATCCGAATCGTAATCACTGTCCACTTTGGTAGTGGCGATCACATCACTCAGGTCTAGGGCTGTGCCTTCTTGTCCGACGTCTTGTAAGGACTGCTTTTATAACCAGCCGTTCCTGATGTGAGCAATACATCCGAATCGTAATCACTGTCCACTTTGGTAGTGGCGATCACATCACTCAGGTCTAGGGCTGTGCCGTAACTTTTCGGTACGATTTGTGAATATTTATATCCATTTAAATTGCGATCAATGGATAGGCCTAAGTTGATGCCTATGTCATGACAGGCCTCTGTGAACGAATCGCTTATATCATAGCCAATATCATTGAGTGTCAGTCCACCCAAATTGCCTCCCAGTCCATAGTTGCCCGAAAATCCTTCGAGTCTTTGGGCCGCTGTCTTAGCCTCGCTCTCAACCAAATAGACAGCCGACACATGACTGGCCACTGATGTGAGCACCAGTATTACGAACTGTTAGCAAAATATAAAAAATAAATATCAATCATCAAAACAATTAAACAAATTACTAATAGTTAATAAAGTAATAATTAAATGATTTGTTGTAAAAACATTTGTAAACTTTTACCAAACTTTGCATTAACTCTAAAGGTTTCATATTTTTTGACAGATTTGTACTGAAAGTTGTGATCAAATATCGATTTACAATTGAGTGCAAACTTTTACTCCACTTTTCAATGAATTTTTTGCTTTAATCTCTGTTTTCTTTGCGTTCACCTCATTATCAAGTGTTTGCCAATAATTTGAATAAAATTTTTGTTATTTTTATATTATTTATTTAATTAGGAAATTAGAGCTCAATATTATCCTTGAATTATAAGATTATTATCGATTGGAAGACTGCCTCATGTTTTATGATATGAATGTGTTTTGCATTTCACTCAACATATCATACCTTCATCTGATACGAGGGTTTACTCTCGATTCAAGTCTTGGGGTAAACTGTTTAGGAAGTGTTACCTGACTTTTCATTTTGTCAATCACTTCATTATAATCCAGTTTTGGGTGTATTATATGTGCTGTTCATTCCCTCTATTATATTGATTTTTATTTCCAATTAAATTATGAACAAAATCTTTTCAATAATCAATTCTATAATCTGAATCAAATATTCTCACTTTTATATGCATCTCATTATTATTGCCTTAATTAATCAATTGATAGCTTAATTATAACAAAATAACTTATTAATTGTTTGACATGTATTACAGTACTATTAAAAAACTATTATTGATCAAAGTAGTTTTCGCCCAGATCAATTTAAAAGAATATTCTGTACGGGATAGTAAAATTATGCATTGTAATTTACAGTAGACTCCAATGCAGTACTGTGTGCACTGGTATGTTAGGGTAGGTTAGGTTAGGTTAGGTTAGGTTTGGAGAGAAAAAAGTTTTCACATTTGGATGAATGCAACGAAAATGTTGTTACGAAATGTATGCATAAGTGGTGCCAATCAGTGGACATCATGTGAATGACAAGTGTTTGCAAAACAAACAGCACTTGAAATCCAATCGTTTGCAGAATTGTTGACATAATTGAGACACAAATCAGTGATTATTTGCCATTAAATGAGTTGTCAGTCACACCACTGATGACTATCATCCGCACCAATGCTCCAGAAATGCGTTGATTTGTCTCAAAACATATAATAATGAATCCATTGATACAGACAATCCTTATTCTTCTGGTGCACGGCTTCTGTGCTCAACAACCGGACCAATCGTTAAAACATGGGATTAGAGGGAACGGTAACCACCATTTGGACGACAGGTCTTTGGACGGCATCGCAGAGCACATGCCATCGCATAATGGGGTACAGAATGAGCCACTCATGAGCCACAAGACGGACACGAGTGGTGGTCTCCTCCTATCGTCGCACCCGTCGTGTGCGGAAGACATAGCGCGGGTCTGCGGCCGCACCGGTATCTCACTCGACAACAACCTATCGGTGCTGACGTGCGTCCAGAACAAGGAGGAAGACCTGCATCTGTCGGCCGATTGTCATCACCTGATGTGGTCCTACAAGAGGAACCTGACGAACGACAACCACTTCGCTTCTGTGGCCAAAAGTGTCTGCAATCGTCTCATCACTGAAAACGCCGACTGTTTGGAGACGGAGGACGAGAAGGTGTTGAGTCCGTCCGCTAATCTCATGTCGTGTCTCATCGAAAGACTGGTTCCCGAGACGGACGTCGAGTGCAAAGCATTCCTCACCAAAATGGAGTTAATTATCTTCAGTGACTACCGTCTCATCCATAAGTTCACTGACTTTTGTGCCAAAGATATCGAGAGACAAAAGTGCGGTCGCATTGACACCAACTCGGAGTCGACTCACTCGCAGGGCTCGACCATCGAGTGTCTGGAGAAGTCGATGGATCAGTTGACCGACTCGTGTCAGCACCAGATCCTGAGGATCGCCGAACTACAGAGCGATGACTTCCATTTGGATCGGAGTCTGTACTTCGCGTGTCGTGAAGATCGCGAGAAGTTCTGCCATCGGATCCAATCGGGTGACGGACGCGTCTATCGATGTCTTATGCGCCATAAACTGGAGCGCGATCTGAGCCGCAATTGTCGCGAGAAGCTGTTCCAGAGGGAGATGTTGGCCGTCAGGGACTACAAAGTGGCGCACGGGTTGGCCAAAGCCTGCAAACAAGACATTAAGACCTACCGGTGCAGAGAAGCCACGTCTGACCAAAAGGAGATCCGTTTGGCGCAGATCTTACTCTGTCTGGAGAACGCCGTCGCGAAGAACCTGGAGGTCGACGCGCAGTGCAGGACTGAAATGCTGACCCATCGCACAAATCTCCTCCAGAACTATAATCTAACCCCAGATCTGGTCTCAGCCTGTGATACGTATGTCTTTCACACCATTTCTATGCCATTAAATTAATTCCCTTTTGTGTCGATTGCAGTGATATTCAGAGCTTGTGTTCGGGAAGTCTTGAAAAGGGCGGCAAAACTATACACTGTTTGATGAGACACTCGAAGAGGAGTCGCTCCAGAGGTGCCAAAAAGAGTCAACAAATCAGTTCTGAGTGCAGGCGAGCCCTCGAAGACCTCCTGAAAGAGGCGAACGTCGCCGAGGACTGGAGGGTCGACCCCGTGCTCCAGGAGTCCTGTCAAACACCAGTCGATATGCTGTGTCATGACGTGGAGCCCGGAGAGGGACGGGTGATGTCATGTCTTATGGATCACATGGACTCGAAGGACATGAGCGAAGACTGTCGACAAAACTTGCATCAAATCCAGTACTTTATGGTGCGTTCGTTCGAGTTGGACACTCCTATCTACAAGTCGTGCCACAGGGACGCCGTTAAACACTGTCACGCCAAGAGTGATTGGGTGAACAAACCGGGGGCTATAGACCCCGAGAGGGGCCCCAGTGTGCTGTCGTGTCTGTACCGCTATGTCTATCACCCGAACCCTAAGGTTCAACTCAACCATCAGTGCATTTACGACATCCGACGCGTTATGAGACGAAGAGCCCAATCAGTGGATCTCATGCCTAACATAGAGGAGCCGTGTCTGCAAGACTTGGCCCACTTCTGCAGCGGTCGCGTCGAAGGACAGAATGAGGAGGACGTGCTTCAGAGGGGATACGAAACGGAATGCCTTCAAAAAAATTACGACGAGTTGGAGCCCGACTGTCGCGCAGCGATCGGCAACTTCACCGAAGACCTGTCCACTTATGTTGAGCTCAATTACCCCATCATTAAGGTGTGCGCGCACGCCATCAAAGATGTCTGCAGTGACCTCATGGACAAAGACATCGAAGAGGGCGATGTCATGGAGTGTCTCATTCTCAACAAGAATAAGATGGCAGTCAAGCGGTACGACAAATGCCAGGTCGCCATCAATCACTTCCAAGTGTTGCAGTTAAAGAACTACAGGTTTTCACACAAATTCAAAGAGTCGTGCCGTCAGGATGTGCTCCAACACTGCCCTACAGTCACCACCAAAGCCGATGTCATCAAGTGTTTGAGTGGTATTGTCTTCAACGACACGCTCACCAGTCGGCGCAGACTTCGTGTGTCTCCTGAGTGTCAAAACCAACTGAGAGTGGAGTTGTTGGAGAGAAACGAAAACATCGATTTGGACCCAAATCTGGACAAAGCGTGTAAACACGACAGGGAAACGGTGTGCAGAGGTGTCAGTGCCGGCGAGTCTCTGGTCGTGAACTGTCTCAAGACTAATATGCATCGCCTCACCAAAGCCTGTCAGCACCTGCTGTTTGAGCGCCAGCGCATCGAAATGAGCGACAATTCCGTGGACTACTCGCTGATGACGAACTGCAAGACAGCGATCGGCAAGTTCTGCACCGCCGATGACTATAAAGACATTCTGTTCTGTTTGCGAGACCACCGCTACAGCCAAGGCATGGACGACAGGTGTCGGTCTGTTGTACTGAAACGGTTGGCCCAACAGAACAACGACTATCGGCTCAATCCGCGCCTCAAGACTGCGTGCGTCAGAGATGTGCCCAAATTCTGTGCGAAAGTCATCGACGACCACAGGACTGACCCACAACTGGAGGGCAAAGTGATTGCGTGTCTTAAGAAGCAATACGTTTTGAACAAATTGTCGCAAACGTGCGAAATAGAAGTCGTGAATATCATACGCGAGGTCTCGCAGAACGTCGAATTGGATCCCATTTTGTATAAGTCGTGTCAACAGGAGATCCAAACGAAGTGCGCGGATGACACCAACGATGTGACCGAATGTCTGAAAACCCGTTTCCAGAACAAAGAGATCAGCGACGAGCGGTGTAAGCGAGAGGTCGCGCGACTCATCACTCAAGTGAAGGCCGACATCCACTCGGATCCGCTTCTCTACAAAGTGTGCGTTCAGGACCTCAAGCACTACTGCGCAGCCATTCCCGCCGGACACGGCAGACAATTGTCCTGTCTTTTGGCCGAACTGGACGTTGGCTCCAAAATGAGCGCCGAATGCAAGACAATGCTCGTGAAGAGGGTCGAGATGTTTGAATACGCGGCCCAAATGGCACCGGCAGAGAGTGTGGCCGACGTCTACAAAGTGGTGGCCGCGTCGCCGCAGAGGAACTACTTCTTGTTTGTCTTCTTTTGCTGCATTACTGTCATCTTCGGCGGTGGACTCCTCTGCGGCCGCATCACTAAACCCGTCACAACCAGCGATAAAATTAAATAAATATTTGTTTCTTTGTTATGAATATGTCATTCAGTATGTCATCCAATCATTAGTTTATATACGGAAACCAATTCACACCGTCTTTTGACTCTAATTTATGTTTTCCAAACAATTGTGTCATTTCTATACAGAATTAATTTTAAATAAATTTTATTATTTAAGCAGTTTTTTGGCATTTATTATAACTTCATATTTCATTTACATTCACATTTCGAGTCTCTGTCGAGTTTCGTTACAAATGAACTCAGTTTTCATCACAATTTAATGGAAGTATAAGTTTATATAACTGTTGTGTTCAACGAATTATCACTAAAATTTGGTACAAAGTTTACAACTCACTGTTGTATACTGTAGCTACTTAACAAGCTAAATTATGTCATCAACTTTAGTGACACCCTTTAAACCTCTCGGGAATGGAAGTAATTAATTGGAGAGTATTTTTATAAATTCGTACAATTATTCATAACATACCTGTAATATATATAAAAATAAATTATTACTTAATAATAATTTAGTAAATTATCGTAAATTGTGTTAACATTTGCTTTGAGCTGATGGACAGGTTTGTACAGTTAATTCTGTCCCTTTTTAAATACAATATTTCATATATTTTTTGTTTTTGTAAATAAGAAAAATCTAAATTAATTTAAATAAATTGTGTATAAAATAAATTATTGTTATATTAAATAAATGGTTTGAAAATATATACTGTATACCGGGTAATATACGGTAACTAATTTTTTGTTTTTGTAAATAAGAAAAATCTAAATTAATTTAAATAAATTGTGTATAAAATAAATTATTGTTATATTAAATAAATGGTTTGAAAATATATACTGTATACCGGGTAATATACGGTAACTAATTATCTCTAGGAATAGATATATCACACAAAATAAGAATCGAAATATAATTCTTGACTTCAAACGGGTTTTGAACTAAATGTGATTCAAAATGCTATGGAAATGTGTTAATGGTTAAAATTATTTAAATATTATATAATGTAATTATAAAATCATACAAAAAGTCTAAAAACCAATTAAATATAAACAAATTATGTTAAATCATTTTCTGAATTACTGGTCGACGGATCCGACGATTCATTTGGTGTCTCATTAGGTGAGGCCTGCGCTGCAGTGTCCAGTCTTTGATAATTTGGTTTTATATCACTTCTGGGTCTATCATAATGCAAGTGATCATAAGAACTAGTGCTCGGCTCACCTATTCCTTCATTAATACAAAAATTAGTTTAAAAGTCACAAAATAATGGTTAAAGAAGATGCAAACCTTCAGCACTCCGTCGCTTCACTTCATCATAAAAGGGCTCTTTCTTGTTGACCATTCGCTTCAGATCTTCAATACTATGATATATATTTGGATTACAATTATTCTCTTTGAATTTAGTTGTCTTCTCATCCACTTCTGCATAGATATTGGAAGCATCGGATCCACACATATCTGTCTGAACAGTACAAGTATTGTCTGCCGTATTGTACGACAATTTAGCCTTCACTACATTACTTCTGTTATTATTCAAGTTATTGTGAATATTCTTCATATTATTGGGTGCAGACACGGACTGCGAATATATGGGATTATCAAAGTGTCTCTGATCCACTGCGTCCTCAGCACCGGCGGTATACGTCACAAACAACTCGTGCTTTAGTTTCAATAGTCTTCGCTTGTAATACAAAACCAGAGCCAATGCACTGATGAGCAAAAGTACTGATATAACAATTCCGGCAATTAGTCCACCATTTGATGATGATTTGGATTCTTCGACATCTTCGCGAAGTAGATATGCTTTTAAGCGGATGTCACACATATCACCAGCGAATCCGTATTTGCAAACACATCCCTTGATTGGGTCGCACACATAATTGGATGTCTCGCACTTACAGCTATTCAAACAGTGGTCACCATAAAACCCTTCCGGACCTAATAGTACAGAATATTCTTATAGCATAAACACATTATTCAACAAAAAAGGATAACTCTTACATATTTCTGAACAACGGGTTCCCATAAAACCTAATCGGAAATAAAATATTACTGTAAATAAATCGTTTAAGTATTATATAAGAATTGTCACAAACCATTAGCACAGATACAGAGGCCATCAACAGCTCTACAGGTGCCGCCATTAAGACAATTGCATTTTTGTCTGCAATCCATACCAAAATAACCAGGTTCACATTGTTCAGAACATGTCTTTCCTTTCCAACCTATAAACCAGAATACCGTCAAAACAAACATATTTGATAGAGAGCTCATGAATTGGCAAACCGGGCAAACAATTGCATTCTCCTGTTATATGATTACATTCACCGCCTGTTTTAGAGCACTCGCACTCCTGTCCACAATCTACTCCATACCGTCCCGATGGACAGATCTATTCATTCAAACAAAAGTTTAAATATTTTCTAAATTAAATGCCATTCAATGCATTACTTCTCCGCAATGAAGACCAGCATATCCTATGAATAGTCAAAGAATACATTAAGTAAATCAAAACAATATATGAAATAAATTATTCCGAATAATCTAAACGGGAATACCTGGTGAGCAAAGACAGTGACCATTGATATGATGACAGGGTTGAGCTGTATTGTGACAAACGGGACAATTCTCTGAACAGTTTTTGCCAAATTTACCAGAAATGCACTGAAAATAAGTTATACCGTAAATATCGCAATAACTTAATCTATACATTATTGAAATTTCAATGGTTACTCACTCTTTCGTTACATTTAACTCCAATCCAACCTATAGAAATCAAATTCAAATTATCTAACATATGACAATAAAAATGTAAGTTGTCAGTGCAAACCTCGATCACATATACAAATGCGTCCGTTATTGGCGTCACAGGCGGTGCCCTCAGCACAGGAACACTGTTTGCCACAATTTGAGCCCCACTTGCCTTTCGGACAATAGTTGCCCACAAACTCACAGTGAGATCCAGAGAAACCGCTTTTACAAATGCATTCACCTTTCAGTCCATAATACAAATCATTAGATACTGTACTGTACTAATCAAATATCATATAATTAATCAATTAAATTACCGGTCGTATGATCACAAGAATTAGAATTGGATTCATTGCAATTGCATTGATTTTTGCAGTCAATTCCATAAAAGCCTTTGCAAAACAATTATCACTTAAAACACATACAAATAGTTAATAGGGATATAATATTTACCACTCAAACATTTTTCACTATAATTGAAAGAGTAAAAGATATTTAAAATTCTGAATAGAATTTAATTTAATAATAATAATACCTGCAATCGTTTTTGGTATAACCGGGCGAACATTTACAAGTTCCTAAACATTGAATTCATAAACAAATTAGCGATAATTCAAATGCAAACCAATTTATATAAGTCTAACCGTCGACTGGATCGCAAGCGCCGTTGTTCTGACACAAGCAGTTGTTTTGACACATCGGCCCCCATTTGGTCGGAGGACAGGGGCGCTCGCATCTCAGCCCCGCATAACCAGCCGGACAGACACACTTGGAGTCAATTTAAATATTATTAAAATTACCGGTACTTATCTTATAGATCACTAATTGAATCACTAATGCCTACCATTCCGTTTTGTGGCAAACATTTAATATTTCCAAAACACGAACAGTTTTGAGAGCATCTCATTCCGAAAGTACCGGACATACAGGGCTTCTCACACTTGAGACCATCCCATCCCGCGTCACACAAACACTCACCTAAACAACGATTATATTGTCACATATTATCCACAACTCAAATAAACTTTAATCCAATAAAAACCTGTGATGTGATGACAAAGAGCGCCGTTATGACAGCCACAGACTTCATTGCAGTTCTCGCCATAAGAGGGTGGAGCGCATTGTCGGTGACATAACTCTCCGGTATAACCCTTTTTGGAACGACAATTATTTTTTAAAATAATCTAACCACTCAGGGTAATATTAAAACGAACCGGTTTACAAGTGCAATCACCGGTCCAGGGGTGACATAAAACACTATTATTTTGGTGACACTGACAGACATGTTCACAATCGGGTCCATACAGCCCATCCACACAACTCCTTGTCTCACACTGTGAGCCCTGCCATCCATTCTTGCAAACGCATTGTCCACTCTCTGGATCACAGGTGCCGTCATTAAAACAGTGGCACTTCTTCTCACAGTTCAGGCCGTAAGTGCCGGCCGGACACTCCTCTTCACACCGGATTCCCTTATAACCATATTTACTGCTCATTCATATCAAATAATATATTTCATTAGACAATTAGACTACTAATCAATCCATGATTTACTAACCAAATACAGGTGCCATTAACTGGATCACAAGTTCCACCGTTATAACAGTCACAGGTTAGGGTGCAATTGTTTCCCCATTTTCGCACTAAAGTACAACTATTTGTACAAAACTCGCCCTAAATTTTAAATTAACACTTAATGCAAAATTGCTAAAAAGTTAACTGCAATGCAAACCATCCATCCGGGAGGGCACTGACAACTGCCTGATATGTGATCGCATTGACCATCGTTTTGACACATGCATTGACTCAGACACTGGGATCCATGTGTTCCCGGAGAGCACTTCTCTTTGCAACTGAATTCATGCAATCGTTTTTAAATAAGTCTTTCAATTAACTATCAAATATCAAATCACTTACAGCGGGCCTCTATAGCCTGGCTCACACATACAGGCGCCCCTAAATTCATAAAAACTTTTAATTCTGATATATAATAATTCTTAACTTATTTGTAAATTACGTTATGTGGTCACACTCTCCATGTTCGCACCGGCAGTTTTGTATGCAATGATAACCGTAGAAACCACGAGGACAGGGACTATTACAATTAGGCCCCTGCCAACCGGGGGCACACGTACAGACACCGGTGACCGCATCACACTTGGAATTGTGCTCACATTTGCAGTCATTCTCGCAATTATTTCCCCATTTATTCCTCGGACAAGCTTTTAATGCATTTAATATTTTAATCAATAAATTGTAAAAAGTTTGCAAACTTTATAAAACTATTCGCTTACTTATTATCACTTATAAAATGCAGCGATAAATGAATCAAAACACATATTAATCAGAATATTCATCAAAAATATAAAAATTATCTAAAAAGTTTCGCTACGCTATAAAGATCACTTTTACTGGGAAGTTCCCAATGGGAACGACACAAAAGTTATTTATAGAAAAAATCTCTGTTTTGAAGCAAAAACATAAACATATTTAAAGTACAAAATTATAAATAACTCACAGATATTACAGGTCAGAGGCGGGGTAGACTTGTGTATTTATCTACCTCTCTTACCTACTCTTAATTACTGTTTTACTTTTCTGTCACATTAGACGTTTGTGCAGTATGGGCCCGACTGTGAGCGTCCAAAGCCCACGATACCAGTGACCGTGAATGCAAGCGTTGGCACAGATTGCTGTCAAATATGTTAATTGCAGTTCAGTTGACTCAATACACGAGACATGAATTAAGTGTTTAACTCACGGATACACCGATCGGTGTGTTCGGCATAACCCTTACAACAGGTTGTGATGGTTCGCGTCGACAGCTTTGTCTCCGTTTTGTATCCCTTTTTGTAAGCGATTCTGTGTTTTGTATATCAAATACATAACCATTTCATGAATTTTATTATTTAATATCTAATATCTCACTCTCTCTCCCAAAAAATTATTTATTTATCTACTCTCTCTCTCTCTCTCTCTCTCTGATGACAATTTATGATTTCCTCATTAGATAATGAGATCTTAAATATAAAAGATATGACAGACATTGAGTCCATTCACTCACAAATCAATACTTCAAATATTAATCTCAATATAAAAATAAGCAAAACTCAAGTCTCACTCATGAATACCACAATTAGCACCAATACACTAATCAGCCAATGGATCAATTAAATGATTAAATGATTGACAATAACCTGGTTTTGCGACACCGCGGAGGGACAGCGAGACACCAGCCAATGGTGCGGACCTCATAGGGGACGTTGATCTGCACCTGAACCTCTTGTGGGAAACTATGGGAATCATTGCAAACAATCAATGAGTCATCCATTGCTTCATTAACTCATTCATTAAATAGACAAACATTTCCTCTTTGGTGCACACATTAGGTCCGTCTAATCCATGGCTAGTATTAGCCCACAGGAGACCAATGAATGCAAAGACAGTCAATTGGAGACTCATTAGCACTGATGATGCGGTCGTATATCAAATCAAACCATTGATTAGTGGCTTATGAATGGGTATAACATTAACACAATTTAGTGAAACAAAAGCACTCAATGACTGAATGTGTGATGTGTTTGACAACTGTTTGATTAAATTGAGTTCACATTCACTATATTCAGTGCATAACTACTCTACCATTCATTCAATTGAATTGCTGTCAAAACACACACAATATCTCTGCCATGAAAGCCATTGAATACATGAATTGATAGCACATTATATTAATAAACATTCATATCTACAGTATGTCTATATTAATAATACACAACATATTATGCAAGACAATGCTCGTGAAGAGGGTCGAGATGTTTGAATACGCGGCCCAAATGGCACCGGCAGAGAGTGTGGCCGACGTCTACAAAGTGGTGGCCGCGTCGCCGCAGAGGAACTACTTCTTGTTTATCTTCTTTTGCTGCATTACTGTCATCTTCGGCGGTGGACTCCTCTGCGGTCGCATCACTAAACCCGTCACAACCAGCGATAAAATTAAATAAATATTTGTTTCTTTGTTATGAATATGTCATTCAATATGTCATCCAATCATTAGTTTATATACAGAAACCAATTCACACCGTCTTTTGACTCTAATTTATGTTTTCCAAACAATTGTGTCATTTCTATACAGAATTAATTTTAAATAAATTTTATTATTTAAGCAGTTTTTTGGCATTTATTATAACTTAATATTTCATTTACATTCACATTTCGAGTCTCTGTTTCGTTTCGTTACAAATGAACTCAGTTTTCATCACAATTTAATGGAAGTATAAGTTTATATAATTGTTGTGTTCAACGAATTATCACTAAAATTTGGTACCAAGTTTACAACTCACTGTTGTATACTGTAGCTACTTAACAAGCTAAATCATGTCATCAACTTTAGTGACACCCTTTAAACCTCTCGGGAATGGGAGTAATTAATTGGAGAGTATTTTTATAAATTCGTACAATTATTCATAACATACCTGTAATATATATAAAAATAAATTATTACTAAATAATCATTTAGTAAATTATCGTAAATTGTGTTAACATGTGCTTTGAGCTGATGGACAGGTTTGTACAGTTAATTCTGTCCCTTTTTAAATACAATATTTCATATATATTTTGTTTTTGTAAATAAGAAAAATCTAAATTAATTTAAATAAATTGTGTATAAAATAAATTATTGTTATATTAAATAAATGGTTTGAAAATATATACTGTATACCGGGTAATATACGGTAACTAAT
>CAJPVJ010001195.1:0-17500 GCA_905397405.1 Oppiella nova | reverse complement strand
TGAAGTGGTGACACAACAGACCATTAATTTAAGGACTGGTTGATCCCTATTATATGATTACACAACAAAATTCAATACCAAATCTATATTTGTATTCAATTGAATGAGTTATTAATTAAGTAAACAGAATATCATCTTTATAATGAACAATTCATTGGAGACACTAACTAATAGACAAACTCTTCAATAAATTAGTTTACTTAATGGCAAACAAATTTTAATGAATTTTATACAGCAGATGGATAGATATCACATTACTTAAACATATATTAAATAATAAAAGTATAATTAAATTCAGCAAATATAGAGGTTAGGATGAAATAACTCACATTAATATACTTATTTTAAATAAAATTATGTTTTGCAAATACATTTTTATATATTTGAATACAGTACTGTATGTATATTTTGTAAAATTCCTAAAATATAAATTTATTCATTTGATTTACGTACATGTCTATTAAAAATATAAAATAGGATTTTAGTTAAAATTTTTAAACTATAATGTGTTAAACATTTACAATAATTATAGCGAATGTGGTGTAGTTCATAAAATGTAGTTCATATAATTGTAAAATTAATTATTTTAAAAATAAATTAACGGCAATTTAGTTGATACACATCTGTTATACAGTGGAGACCTTTAAATGTTTCAGTTTTAGATATTTATATTTAATAAAATATTAATTAAAAGTTGCATTCAATGGTATGGATTGAGAAAGATTGGAAATTAAGCATACTATAAATGGAAAGCAATACATTATACAGTACAGTACATTATAAATACTGTACTGTGTAATACAGTGTAATTATAGCGTAATTGAATTGTTTGCCAAAAACCTAATCTCAATGACTCTTCTCACCAAAGGGTCAAAAGCCTATTATATTATAACAATGTTTACAAATCATTGTCTTAATCTCAACTCTTCATTTGTAAAATACATGTCTAGTCAACTGATATGCAAATACATATCCATATCTATGCAATTTTAATAACTCAATTATTTGCAAATATTTATTAAGCCTTACATAATATGAAAAATCAAATCTTTTTTAAAAGTAAATTCTATGAGACTCCATTTGCTATCATATTATGATTGTTAAATGGGCTAGGTTAGGTGTAACTGCAAAATTCACTCAATTCTATTATATTGTAGTACAATGTATTACAATATATTATAATATTCATGAAATTAATTTCAAATTCATATGTTTAACCAAAATATCTATATTTAGCGTAAAATGATCTGAAAAGTAATGTTAGTTGTTAGTGAGAGATTAGAAATTGGAAACCTTTTATAATATGACATATAAATGATATGTAATTGAACTGAATTACATTTACTGAATACAGTATTCATATAAATCCAATGATTGGTGTTTCATATCTTTTTATATAAAACATTCAATTTATGTGCTTTAATAACAAGTTTGTTAACAAATGCTATAAAAGTAGACAATATTGATATTTGTTATCAATATATTTTATATATTTATACTAATTATCGTAAACATCAGTAGTTATATGACAATACAATAAATTATATTAGCAGAGATATACATTTTGTTTAATAAAAACTGATTGTAACCCAAATTCAATTCAAAGCAAACTATTAATTGACAATATTATACGTGTAGATATAGTAGTTATACACTTACAGTTAATTGTTAAACAAATTGATAGCAATGTCAATTGTTACATATTAAGTAACGTTAAATGAGACATTTCATAATGAATACAGAATATTATAATTGCTTAACCACTTCTATTAATAAAGTACCTTTAACTAAATTTTAATGTACCTTTACAGCTAGTTCATGTTTTATAGTAAAGTACTAAACTTAAAATAAAATACGGATTAGAGACACAAATAATTCAAATGAATATAACTGAAAGGCTATTACATAGGCTGTAACTTAACTTAAATGTATGACGGTATTGTATTTATACCGTAATACTTTGTTGTAGTCAATCAGTACAGTACTGTTAAGATTGTAACGAATAAAGTATTGAAACTATAATTAAAATAAATAATGAAATGCCAACTCATTTACTATTTAATAATTATTATCCTAACATATGAGAGCTTTCGATCAAAAACCTGACTTTATTTTAAAATAGGTTTAATTATAATGGTACTAATATAATACTATGGCAACTCAATACAGGTTTTAACCTATGACCCTAGCATTGGTCAGTCATCATATTTGACATGAAATGTTAACCTGTTTTGTTCTCATAGTATTAGTACCAAAATAATTAAACCTATTTTAAAATTAAGTCACGTTTTTGATCTCAGGCTCTCTTATGATGACCACCGATGACCACTTCCTTTAGTTATCAATCATACGGTAATCACATAACATATCAATGGGTGCTTTGTGTGACAATAACATTATCATATGGTATGTCAATGAATACAAATAAAACAAACTAACCTGGTACATCATTGTCCAATGAATGGTCTATGAGATGCAATAGTGCGCGAGTGAGTCAATTGGTGGCAATTGTGGTGAAAGTGAGATCAGTTCATGTGTTGGATGTGTTGGATGTGTCACACAATCACCACAATCGGGGCCATCGATCACATGAATGGTCGGTGCCGTCAATGACGTCCATTCACTCAATCACTCATTCATTCAATTTGACCACAAATTCATTGAAACTACAAATGTTTGATAGTTTTGACACCAATTATATAAACAAACGCTTAAATCGGTGTAAATATACTCTCTTCAGTGAATTCATTGACAATTGAAATTCAATATAAGTGTTGAATTACTGTACTTTTGATGCTTTACTTTGAAAATACATGAATTGATGCCATAATTGATGGTAAATGTGTTGAATGTGTGAAATGTTGACGAAATGCCAAATAAGCGTTAAATTGAGTGTAAGATTGAGTGAGTGTTCAGTGAAATGGCATTCAAAGCACTATTTGTTTATCCATTCATTGATTCCTAGATTAACACCGATTTTAATGACATTTTTAACGCAAACCTCTTTTAAGACAATATTTTAACATAAGATTCAATCAACTGATCCATTGATTGGACGATGGATTTTCTGAAGAGCGGCTGGAACTCCGTTTTGGGCACAAATGCGGACACGAGTCAGCCATCGGTCGCCGAAACCGTATGTCTTGAGTACGCCATCCATTGATTGTCTCGTTTTTGACCACTTATTGTCATTTATATACTCTTGGATGTGATGGTGACGTGAAGGTCGAGAAACTGGTCGAAAGGGTGGAGAGTTCGACGCTTCTGGAGGACCGACGGGACGCGTGTCGGGCACTGAAGTCGCTGTCGAAGACATACCGTCTGGAAGTGGGCGCACAAGCCATGGATGCCTTGACTTATGTCCTCCAAAACGACTCGTCAGACACAGAGATCATGAGTTACGCCATCGATACTCTTAATTATGTCATCTCTGGACCCATGGACGACATGACAGAGACACCGGTGAACCCGAGCACTACCGGTGCCAGTGGTGGTGACCAGTCGTCCCCCGATTTGGGCGTCCAGTTCACCGAAATCTTCATCAAACGCAAGGAGAATGTGGCGCTTCTGTTGGAACTGTTGGCCGAAAACGACTTTAAGGTGCGCTACCCATCAGTGAAGCTATTGATCGGTCTGTTGAGGAATAAGTTGCGCGACTGTCAGGACTGTATTCTCGCGTATCCGAGAGGTGTGGCTCTTCTCATGGATCTGTTGGTCGACAGTCGCGAAGTGATCCGAAACGACGCGTTACTACTATTAGTCCATTTGACGCGAAGTAATGCCAACATTCAGAAGATCGTTGCCTTTGAGAACGCTTTTGACAAACTTCTGGAGATTGTGGCCGACGAAGGATATAGTGATGGAGGTATGGGTTATCAGCAGTAGGTTCTGGATGTAATCTTCAACTATTATCTGTTATAACAGGTGTTGTGGTCGAGGATTGTCTCATAGTATTGCAGAATCTATTAAAACTCAATTCTTCGAATCAAAACTTCTTCAAAGAGGGCTCTTATATCCAACGACTGCTACCATTCCTAGACATCCCTAACGCCACTGTATGGAGCGCTCAGAAAGCAACGAACCTCTTGTTTATGCTGCAAGTGATCCGAACTCTGGTGTCGCCCAATAATCCATTACAAGTGACCACTTCTTGTCAGAAAGTTATGCAACAAAGCGGTCTTCTGGAGAAGTTGTGTCTCATTTTGATGGCCAGTGGTATTCCCGCAGACATTCTCACTGAAGTCTGAATAATAAATGTGATGATTAAATGAATGCAATTATTAATTAAATATATCTTTTGGCAGACAATTAACGCGGTGTCAGAAGTGATTCGCGGCAATCATCACAATCAGGAGTACTTCAGTACAGTTAACGCGCCGACCGTTCCGCCAAAGCCTGCAATTGTGGTGTTATTGATGTCAATGGTTAATGAGAAGCAACCCTTCGAACTGAGATGTGCTGTTCTCTATTGTTTCCAATGCTTTCTCTATAAGAATGAGCTTGGTCAGGCTCAGATCGTACAAACACTACTGCCCTCGTCTACAGAAGGTAGTCGTTCCCTATCGAACTGTCCATACATACCATTAAATACTAATGACAAGCTTGCAAATTATCAGTGGTTGCCGTTACCGCCGGGCAGTTACTTTGTGGCGGACTATTCAGTGTCGACGGGTTGTCTAATTGGTTCGTTTCGGTGGCTTTGGGTCACGCATTGGTCGACAATACAACTCAAAAGGAACAGCTGTTGAGAGTGCAATTGGCCACAGATGTGGGCACTGCTCCCGTCTCTCTCCTAAAGCATTGTTCAACTATTCTTCAAATCGGTGGCAATTTCCAGAAGAGAATCAGTCTATTGATGCTGTTATGCACGTGGTGTGCACACTGTCCAGCAGTTGTTTCTCATTTCCTCAGTATCCCCACAAACATCCCATACCTGACCTCTCAAGTGGGTCTCGTAGAGGGCGACGACCTCGAGATTCTCATACAAGGAATCTGTGCTTTCCTTTTAGGAATTTGTATTCATTTTAACGACAATTCTGTGCCAAGTTTTACGAAGTGAGACATTCTCTCGATTTATACACATATTATCACTGAATTTACCGGTAATTCTTACATTTTAGAGAAGACTTGTGTCAACTGATTGTCAAGAGAATAGGTTTAGAGATATTTTTAGACAAATTGGGCTCAATATCCAAGAATGAGAGCTATAGTCAAGCCGTACAAAGACCTCAACTTTCTTATAGACGTACTGAAGACGTTCTCTTTGATTATGAATTCTGTCGTCTCTTCAAATCACTCGAAGGTCTTGTGATAAAGGCCTCGCAATCAAAGCCCAGCGATTTAGTCAATGGCCCCGAATCTAATATGACGGCCGATGAGCACCGACTCCTTAACCAATACAAAGAAGTGATTCGAGAACAGGACCAACAGTTGACTGTAATTAGACGTGAGTTCTGTGTCTTAAAGGAAGAGCACAGCAGAGTATTGATGCAAATGCAGGAGCAGTCGGCGCACATCCAACAGCTTAAAGACCAAAACGCTTTACTAAAAGCACAAAAGAGCGCCATTTCTCCGCTCAATATTAGCGCTATTGACTCCTCATTGCCATCCGATGCCAATAGCAATGAGTGTCAAGAATTAAGACTTGAGATCCAGAATCTGTTGCAACAAATTCAGACGCGAGACAACGATATTACAGCTCTCGTAAGACATTTTTATTTGTAAAATCAATTGATATTTTATTTAATTTATTTTCATTTAACAGAGAAATGAGTTGTCAGTCAAAGTACAAGAATTGAAAACACGCGGTGCTATAGAATTACAAACTGAAAATCAAAACCAAAACCAAAACCAAAATGAAGGTCTTTTGAATGAAAACAGAGAATTGCAAGAATTGGTATCAAAGTTGAAGTCGGATTTGGATATCAATCAATCAAAGAGTTCATCAGATAGTGAACTGTTAGCTGAGCGCCAGAAACTGGAATCTGAGTTAGACTTTGTGCGCAAAGAACAGGAAGACCTACTGGTGCTGCTCACCGATCAGGACTCTAAGCTCAGACACTATAAGAGGCGACTGAAGGAATTGGGACAAACTGTGAGTACATGTAATGATGTATTGATTTATTGTTTTCTAAATTGATTTGTATTTATAGGTCGAAGACGACGACGACAACTATGATATCGACGATTCAGACCTTCAGTTGTAAACTGAATACTAATAATATTTATTTATATATAATTCAAATGCATTTCAATTATAATTTTATTAAATTTAATTAAAATAAACATTTCATTGAAATGAATATTTTGTTTAAAAGTTTTTATTATTCAATGTTTTCTATTTCTCTAATCTTATAATAACTTTAAACAGTATTTGTTAAACATTTTCAATAAAAATTATCATTTTTCATAAATGTCTCATTTTATTTATAATTTGTATTCATATGCTTACCTTTAATAAGATGTACGCTATCTTGTGTCCATAGGTTTGTTCATAATATGGTTTCGCAACGGTGTCTAATATACTAACTTCATTATAAGGTATAATTGATACCAGTCCATATCGTAACTTGGTCAAAATCCTACAGTGCAAGCTTACAGTGCTATGCAATTCCATACATGGATGAATTCAATTGTTTGACTTTTACTTCAATGCTAGCACTGTAAGCAAAGCAGTATTTTTAAGTGCATTCAAAACAGTAGTTTCTGGCTTTACATTAAAATGACCAAGTTATATACACTGTATATTATACAGTATATGTAATTTTGTGATTTTATTATTCATGAACATTGTGAGGTATTTTTCATTAAACTATTCAAACAGTTACTTTTTTAAATTTTCAATACGAAATTGTTGGTTTGAAATATAATACTTTTTATAGATTAGCACTCTGTCTGTACATTTGTGAGACTCATCTCATAATTAATATTCATTTTGACCTAGGATAGAATATTTACATTAATGGAATTTCCTATTAATAATGAACTTACTGATTAGTTTAAATTTGAAATGAAACCTAATTAAAAATGGATTAAAAAACTCCAATGAATGCAATGATTTAAATTGACTTAAATATTTGCTTAACTTAACAAACAATTTATTAACAATGAATACATTCGTTGTCTAATTATATTGTCATCAGTTTTAACATTGTTTTAAATCATTTAAATACAATTGAATAGAAATTAATTTTTATTTTTAAATAAAAATAGATTTGTTTGAAAACAATATCGGAATTTAATTAAATCATAACACAATAAAATTATTTATTTTCAACTACAGTATAAAGTAAAAATAAAAAATGCTTAAATAAAATTGTAAATTTATTTTTATTATTTTGTTATAATTATATAATATACTAATTATTATGAGAATAAAAAATTATAATTGAAAATAACAATTATTTGTTAACATATTAAATTGAAACGAAGCTTACAATAATTATTAGAAATGATATTTTCTAAAAATTCAAACGATAAGTAATTAATGTATCAATCGATTGGAAGAATAAATAATGAAAAATGCAATTATTAATTCAAATGCTCAATTATTAATACAATTTCCTAAAAAATAAATTCATGTCTAATAACAGGCATATGTTTCACAACCATTGTTTTGAATTGAAATAATTAGTTATTATAAACAAAATTCACAATTAGTGTCACAATAGAATACCGACTTCTGGAAAGAGTTTAACAATAAGTAATACTTTATTTTAAACCTTTTCCTAAAATATATAACCATTTTTGTTGAAACTTTGCAGAAAATTAATTCAATTCAATTAAACATTATTAACAAATTTTGTTTTGTTTGTGTTTGTTATCAGATTTGTAATCGAGTTAAACAAGTGTTAAATTGTTTTTTGTTTTAATAAAGAATTATAACATTTGTTTAATTTGTAAAACATTTCTAAAAAATACATATATTTTTCATTTCAACAATTATATCATAATATATAAACATCTAATCATTTGATTTCAAAAATGACTTCATTCAAATATATCTCTACTTATAATAAATGAACATTTTCTGCAATAGTTTCATGTATTCAACGAATTTATATGCTTTGTATTTTTGATAAATTAATTTCACTACACTATACATAATATTCTTAAGTTATTATTTTGTTATTCATAGATATTTACAATTATATATTCAATGACTTAGGCTTACAATTGATTACTCTGTATGTCTGCACTATAAGGCCCGTTAAAATTATTCTCAAATGTTTTCATATGAATTAATATAATGTATAATAAAATCTCAAGAATTGTATTAACACAACATTGCTATTAATAAAATATTCATGAAATTTTTTAATAAATTTCCTTTTATAACTATGTTTGAAAAAAATTATTAATAAATTTATAAATTAATTATGAATTTATTACTAAAAACAATAAATGTCGTGAAGTGTAAAAAATTATAGAAACCAGGTCATGGGAACCTTTCATTGATCATGTCTTTAGTCTTTTTAATCAAAGTTATATTATTGTTATAATCATTTGTCTTTCTTTTTCTTTGAATATTATATATGTTTTATGAATTATTATTAAACAAATTAACTCTGATTTGAATAATAATATATAAATTAATATTGTTTGTCAGGAATTGTCTTAAATATCAATTTTCGTAATAATTAGTGATTATCTGAAAGCACAACCAATGTTTTTATAACGAATTGTTTTAAAAGTTTAACAAACAGTTTCACAACCATTAATCACAACCATTTTTATAGGAATACTACAGAAATCTATTACAATATATTCGTAATCCAAACAAATTAGGATTCATTGAAATGAAATGCTTTTTAGGCTTTAGTTCTGTAGTATTGATTGAATTATGACTTGATTTATGTCTTAGTGTTATTTACTGTTATTTTGTAAATGCATTTAAGAGAGTAACTTCTATTATATGTAATAATTATGGCAAACATTTAGTCGATTTGTTTAAAGTTATTGTAGGTATATTTCATTGTTTAATGCATTTATTGCTTATATTCTCTAATGAATGGCAAAAAATAATAATGAGTTTTTAAATATCAAATGAATTGGATTTTGTAATAAAATAAACTGAAATCCAATTATAATTGAGAGAATATCCGATGAAATCTCTTATTTTTGAAATTCTTTAAGTCTTTTGTGACTTTTGTAAGAATATTCAATGAAAAGGATTCTTGTCATTGAGTCTACTGTTAAGTTAAGTTTGATTATTGTTTGGATGACAGCCTTAATGTGTGAATAGTGTTAATTGACTTACAATTTGGTGACAATCACTTGTCCGGGTCCTATAGAGCCGAACAGTGCCGTTGACTTAGCGTGTATTTCATCAAATTGTTTGCTTCCTCTGTGAGAATCCCTTCTGTTGTTCACTAAAGAGTCGTTTCGTTTCTCTTTGTTTAAGAGTTCGTCCTCTTCGGTGACGAGTCCGGGGTTCACCCGACCGTTCAGTTCGGACGTCTGGTAGAGGAGCGCCTGATTGACGTTCAATATAGTCATCTCTTCGTGCGGCTCCTGAACGACCACAGAATCTTCGGGAATATTGACGACACACCGGAAGTAGTCGTATTGAGGGCCGAGTGTCCCGCTCTCGAACAGCCACTTGGAAAGGGCCGACACTCCCAACAGCGTTATAAAGCTCATCAACATTGAGAACGTCCGGAATGGGAACAGTTGGCCGAGTTCTGGGTCATAGAACGGGTATTTGATGACTGGCGGCAAACCCATGATGGCCTCCCCTCCCAGTGCCCGCAAGAAGAAGCCCACAAAATACGCGGACAGCGATCCATAAGTATTGCACCGCTCCTTGTAATGGACGACACAAACCAGTTGTGGGAATAGTATTACATAAACCAAATCTGTTTTAAAGTATATCAACAATATTTTAAGCATTTATTTATTTTTTTGGGAAATTGTTGTATCAAATTACCAGAAGACAAATACCACAACCCGTATATAGACTTAACAGTTAAAGCCATGGCTGTAGCCACACATCCGACAACTATTATAGCGATTCTCATAATCCAAATCACCTCATGTTCTGATGCCTAAGAATTTATAAATAATAGAGAAATCAATCTTGTGTTCAATGTTCAGTGAATTGTTAATAAATTTTAGCAAAGGTTTTCTATAAGTCTAAATAACCAAAACTTAAACTTAATTTTTTTTAGTTAATTGTAAGTTATACAAAATTATCAATGATTTGAACTTACATTTTGTCTGATAATTAATTTGTAGACATTTCTGGCGAACATAGAACTGGCGCTCAGGAGTGATGAATCAGATGAGGACATGACGGCGGCGCTGACGGCACCCAATCCGAAGAATGAGACAAACGGTGGCGTCAAGTATTGCAGAACCATTGGTAACACTAATGATTGGTGAGCACTGTCTAGAGGTAGCGGACCCTTGAAGTCGGTCTCATTCCACGCTAAACACAGTATAAGTTAAGTTAGAATGGCTTTGAGTCCAACAATTCACTGCAATATTCTGTAATGGATTCTGTAATACCTGTCACTCTGGCGATGGCGCCGACAATCATGGGTGGGGCGGCCATTATAATACAGCCAAATGCTGCCACATATGACAGTATTTGTGCCTTATATGCAGACTTGGCGGACAAGACTCGTTGGAAGTACACCTGCCAGGGAACGCCTCCCAGGATTAATAGTAACCCGAAGTCTATATACTGTCCGTAGAGTTTACGGTCTAATGTGCCGAACCAGTCGTTGTGTTCCATAGACATACTGCCCACTGCTGGGTGTCTTAAACTAAACGGTATGCATAACCACTAGACCAACAAATTAATATAAGTTTATTTTAAATATTTGTTATTAATTTGAAAGGCTTACGAGTCCTATGAATATACAGAAAAGTTGTATGACATCAGTGTAGGCGACAGAATAGAGTCCACCAAACAGTGTATATATGAGTGCAATACATGCCGACAGGATTATGGATGTGTTGTTTTCCATATCAATTATGACACTAACGGTTGCTCCCAAAGCCGCTAATATGGCCGCCGACCAGAATATCTCACCGCATAGCGCGGGCAAGAATAATAGGCCTCCCATACGCGAGCCCAGGGTCTCTTGGAAGGGGTCTAACATTGTCACGTATCCCTGTTCTCGCATTTTATTAGCAAAGAAAAATCCACCTAAATTTGACATAAGACCACAAAATGCTAGAATTTGTTTGAAACTATCAACATTATATTCATCAGACCTATCACTAGACTCAAAGCATATCCAAAGGGCGCCTGACACCAGATTATTCCCGAACTGTATATGATTTCTGCCGTCCCATTGATATACCCGCCCCCAACCCATGTGGCTATATATTTGATAAGAATAAAGAATATATAAGAGGTGAATACTTCACCAAACATTTATTCATAGATGTTTATTGATTTATTTATTGGTATTTACCTGTCATTGTAAAAATGCCGACAAA
Source organism: Oppiella nova (assembly GCA_905397405.1). Lineage (NCBI taxonomy): Eukaryota > Metazoa > Arthropoda > Arachnida > Sarcoptiformes > Oppiidae > Oppiella > Oppiella nova. The sequence continues at coordinate 6,049 of CAJPVJ010001195.1, read as the reverse complement.
AACACCAATATTTCTGCCTGCTAACATCACTTCCTCCGTCTCAAACTCGTCGCCGTCGCCCTCCCCTCCAGTCTTCTTCTTACGTCCCGCCCATATGCCCACGAATAGGATTATAATATAAAAGATTATTACAGAGAAGACACCGGCGATGTTGACCGTCATCTTCGGATTAGTTCTTGTATTTAGTGATTTCAGTATAATATCTAAACCAATCAAATTTGTTATGAAATATAAATTAAAAATAAATCAAAAATTATAAATTTAATTATAATATGTTTCCAAACTAGATATATAAAAGTAAATTTATATAAATTTATAATTTTAGAGAATATCAAGAATATTCTGTATTTTAAATTTATGTAGCCATTAGATAATTTTAAGTAAATAAATATAGTATATTATTATTATTATTATATACCTTATATTTATTGTTAATATTATCGTAGTGTTTCACATAATAAGAGATTTGTTGTTAAATTTAATAAATCCATAAATTAATATAAAATCAATATAAGAGATTAAAAGATAAATTTAGAAAAATCCGAAATCAATTGGAGTACAGAAAGTATGATAAACTAAAAAGCGGTTTGACATTAAATTTGGGATCATTTGAATTTGAGAATCGATTAATAGTAAAAATAATCAGAAAAACAGTAATAATAAGACATTTTCCTAAGGACTAGATTCTGTCGATTCTGACATAACTGTGGCTCTGAGTCGGACATAGGAGTTGCTATGGATATTGATTTCCGTCAAATCTCTCTTCGCTCCATTCACATCACTTAATTCACGTGTTGTTCCGATCGATATTTTACTACAATTCCTACTATTTCTTAGTCAATACATCCTATCCCTCACTATACTGTACGTTGCATATCTCAAGAGATGGTCTTTCAGTTGAATCAAAGATTGTTTAAATTGTTTGAAGTGCTTCTTCATGAATGTGACGCTTCCGGTCTGGCCGTCACCCGTATTATAGTCGGTATGTATCATAAGATTAGATATTTTATAATCTTTATTTCATTTAAATCTTATATTCCTATAGTAATGAACACTCTACTGTATAGCACATACTGTATATGGGGTTCATTTAGAGAAGTGAATTCTCTTTATACAAACTCATAATATGTTTGTTTGTTATAAATATGAGTTATAATTTATAGTTCAGAATCAGTACAGATTCTGTACTGTATAGGCGTATAATATTCTGTAGAATAAGACTTAATTACTGCTTATACTCTCTAATACATGTATAATACTTAATGTAAACTTTTAGATATTAAAGCATTTATATTGTATTTTGTTCAACAAGTTCAACATTAAGGATACTCTAATATTACATTTATTAAACTTTTTTGTACAATACAGCTTTAGAGCAAGAGATCACATAAGTTATACATGAAAACATACAGTATATTATTATTATTATTGAGTATTATTAATATATTTATCTTATAAGTACTGTTTGTGCTATAATTAATAAATTTAATGAATTTATTTGAAAAGCAATGCTTTTTTATATTGTTAATGTACATACGGCAAACAATTTCTACTACTAATTAGTCATTTCTAATAATGATACTGAGATTACGAATATAAATTTATGGAATACACAAAATTATTCTGTACTTAATTTACTAGTATATTATAAATGATTTAAAGTTTAAATTTTAAACAGTAATGCTAAAATTTATTAAGGAAAGTAAAACAACCAGGTCATATTGAAACATGTTAATTAATTCTTAATTTGGATTAAGTTACATATAATCTTATTGGTAATAATGTATCCTTTGTTGTAGAAACATTTTGTATATATTTAATTTTTATTGTGTAACTTACAAATAATTAGTTAATCAATAGTTGGTTTGTGTTAAAAGTCTGAGATAACTATTAAATATACAGTATGATAATTTATTGAATAATTTTGTCAATTTAAGAATAAACTGTTTTTCAGGAGCTTTATTACTAATCGATATCGTGTTTGAAAGGGGGCTTTCAAGGGCTGATACAATATGGAGTGATCCCAATGAATGCCGATTCCCTCTATTCGATGTCCTCCAAGTGCTTCCCTTGCGATACATGTATACTATTTATGCCATTATGTTCATCGGTATGATATACTCTCCATACTATAGAGTCTATACAATTCTTTAATGGCAAACAAATTACTTGTTGTATAAACTAATCAATTTTTATAATACTTAACAGGAAACGTGGGCATAATATTAGGCTTTAAGTACAAAATTAGTTGCATTTTATACCTCACGAGTTATTGGTATTTGTTTTTGTTGGACAAAAGTCGATGGAATAATCACTCGTATCTGTTCGGCCTTTTGGTTACATTGCTTTCCATCACTGATGCCAACTATGAATGGTTTTACTCTTTTATGACACGAATTGCAATATAAGATATATAAATATATAAATAATTGCTTTATTCATAAATGAAGGTCTATTGACAACTGTCGGGGGATTCAGAGTTTACGCCATAGAAGAGTCCCTTTTTGGCAATACTTTCTTATAAGAAGTCAAGTATTTTTAGTTTACTTCATCGCAGGTCTTAAAAAGTTTGATACCGATTGGCTCAATGGCTACTCAATGAACAATCTGTCCGAACATTGGGTTTTCAGTCCTTTCAAGTTTGCATTTGTTGGTCCAGTCTATGGGCACACAATTGATTTGTTTGTCATTTCCATTTAGACTCTTATTGTCCAACGAATCCATAGACTTCTATGTCGTCCATTTGGGAGGTTTTATGTTTGACTTAACCATTGGATTCTTTCTGGTGTGGAATAAGAGCCGATTCTTTGCCTACTTTTTCTGTCTTCTATTCAATTCAATGAATTCGAGGATCTTTTCAATAGGTTGTCAATTGTAACACTTGTCAATGTATTTAGAAATACTACCTGTGTCATATTTATAAATGCACTCATTTCAACAATTATCTCACAATTGAAGGCATGTTCCCATATATGATGATCTCAGTAATGCCGGTGTTTAGCGCATACGACTGGCCCAAACAAGTCATTAATTTATTGAAATCCAAATGTTTGCCATCTATTCAAACGGTTCCTAAGAAAAGGCAAAATAAGCTGAAAAATGATAAAACGAAGAAAGACAACGAGAAAAGAAAAAAGTTATCAACAAAAGAGAAAATAACTTTGACATCAATTTTTATATATCTATTGACACAACTATTTCTACCACATTCTCATTGGATAACCAAAGGATATAATACATGGACTAACGGATTATATGGATATTCATGGGATATGATGGTTCATAATTGGAAACACATTCACACCAGAGTTACTGTTGTTGACAAATCGATGCGGAAGTTTTATCTCAATCCTCAGGTCAGAGACAAAATAATATTACATGTAATCTATGGCTATATTTATCGATCGATTCTTTTGAAAAGAAAACTTAAGAATTGTGAAAGTATTGCATAACTTTAGACAACTTACCATTAAATAGGGCATATTATAGACAAATTACTTATTATGAAATGTACTAACGAGTGCTTATTTGCTATCCAAATGATGGCCAGACATGGACTAAGAGTATGCGATGGAGTCATCACTCAGATATGGTTAAACAGTACGCAATGTGCGCTCAAAAGCGTTTGATCCGTGACTTCAACATAACTGAGCCCTCAATTTATATCGACTCCTGGATATCACTAAACGGACGGTTCGCTCAACGGGTATATGACCCGCGCGTAAACTTAGTGACAGCCGAGTGGTCAGCATTCAAACGGCCCGATTGGGTGCTCCCCATACTCTCGGATCTGACTGATTGGCGCCAAACACTTAAACAATATGAGGACAATATATACCAACAAAATGATTACAATTCAGTCATATTTATTGCAGACTTTCCAGGTTTAATGGCTTACTATATAAGTGACCATTTTATGAACAATTATTTCTATTATAGGCTTAACTCTAAGTAATTATATCGACTCTCACTTCCCAAACACATCACTCACTGTACTTAAGGGATGGCTTAAGATTGAAATGGTGGGCACCGGCCATATGATGTACACTCGCTTTATGAGTGCCGGCGACCACCTGACACTTCCGGTCAACACATTCCACAGACTCACACCAATCAGGGCGGAAGCGGCCGCTTATATGTATGTTTACGCCAACACTAGCCATCAGATGCTAAATGATGTCAAAACCAGTGCTCATGACATACAAGACTTTGCAGTGATCACAGACGCTGATAGAAGTCCATGGATTAGAAGGTATTTATGACACTATTAGTGCAATCGGTGATTGTAATCAACATTTATACTAAACTTGTGATCACTATTTGAATAGTTTTGAAAACATGTCCATCGGATTGAAAGCTATTTTGGAAATAACACTCGAAATGATTTCAACACTGAATAAGTGTTTCTTTATTTGTCTAATGAATGAATAATTAATTATAAGTTAATCGCGAATACGAATTGAATACAAAGAATAAATCAAAAAATTTAAAATCAAATGTATTTTTAGGTATTTGTAATGAGTTTAGTGCACAAAAAGTCATGAATTGCTTTCTATATGTTAAGTGTATTTGGGATTAAAAATGCTTTTAATTATTAATAATAAATGTAATAAAAGTTAAGAAATGAAAGAAATGCTTCATTTGATTAAATGATATTAGTTTAGAGCAACGAATGAGACAATCGCTGGACAGTCAGGTCTTTATGTAGGCTTCTGTCCGGTGGCGCCCTTCTTGCCGATCAGCGACTTATGGATGTGAGGGATCACACCTATGAGGGGAACGGTATGCCAGACGTGAGACAATGCGTGAAAGGCGCACAAACTTTGGCGCAAAAGTGCTATACAGACCTCCGCCAGCAATGGTGGCTTTGATGAGCGAATCCAGTTCCTCATCACCACGAATGGCGAGTTGCAGGTGACGGGGGGTAATGCGCTTCACCTTCAGGTCTTTGCTCGCATTGCCCGCCAATTCCAACACCTATTAGACACCACATCCAGTCATACCACACATTAGCACAACCAGACAATACATACCTCAGCCGTGAGATACTCGAGGATAGCGGCCGAGTAGACGGCAGCCGTCGCTCCAACGCGTCCGTGAGATGTGGTCCGGTTCTTGAGGTGACGGTGGATACGGCCCACTGGGAACTGATGGCAGTGACGGCAATGGTTACAGTATAACAATGCAAGAATGTGTGGACAGTAGTGGACAGACCTGTAGTCCAGCCCTGGCAGACCTACTGACAGCCTTTGCCTTAGCTTTTCCCGAATCCTTTCCCGCTTTTCCGCCGGCCTTTCAATGCATTCAAACACACCATTAGTTTGCATTCAATTCACGCATTCATTGCATTCAATACACTCCGACATACAGTCACTCAATACACCACTCAATGCACTCCACATTCACTCAATACTATGACAATAGTGAAGATCATTGTCTTAAATAAGAAATTGTATACAAATTGCGGTCAAATACTCACCATTTGGTCGATTAATAAGTGATTGAATTAGTGGTCAAAAAGCGATTGCAAACCAAAGCGCCTAAAACTCAACTCAACTGATGGGGAGTGGAGGCCGTGCTGTGGGAACAGCGCTCACAACACATTCAATACACTCAACGCTAACATAACTGAACGACAACGCGATTGAAGGCATAGCCAATGCACTGCAAAGGCTGTGCGTCAGTGGCGCTCACTTTTTAGCGCTCACTTCAGTCAGCGTTTGGGCTTTCAATTGACCGCCACTTCGCTCAGCCAATGGTTGACTCGCTTTGGGCTAACGTTTCATACCATTTGAATTTGATTTGCTGAACACTTTGCCGAATACAAAGTAATATATTACAGTATATTACAGTATATTACAGTATTACTGTAAAGTTTACAGTGTATTAATAAAGCCACAGCTGTATGACACTGGTCACATAGACTCTTCTACCTGTATGTTGGCTACACCACTGTCCCTCCCCTCCCCTCCCAAGTTTATCACTTTAGATCTGGATTACTACGGTACCACAAATTATAAAAATAAAATAACCACACCATTATGATCAT
>CAJPVJ010001194.1:0-17500 GCA_905397405.1 Oppiella nova | reverse complement strand
TTTCTCCCACGTATTTATTAAGAATTCAATATTAGTTTAACAAAAGTCAATATTGTTATCGCAAAATATTGATATAATATATTACAATTAAAATTAAGAGATTCTCTTATTTATTGTCAATAAATTAGAATTCTTTGATTAGTTTAACAGTAAAACAAATAAAACAGAAATAAACTAAACAAACAGATTATACGTTGCATGTAGAATCTACTACCGTAGATCTTTTTAAATCATGATAGTGCATAGAATTTGTGGGAATATTGTACATTATTTTCAATTAGTACTTTATAAATATAAAATACTATAATAATTTATTTTATATAAAATTATACTGTATGTTACTGACATAAATGAATATATTGTATAATTGTAAAATCTTTTTTAAAATATTCCAAAGGAGTTAATTTGAATAAATAAATGTTTGCAAATCAAACATATATTATAATTTATTAATAACTTTTCTTTGTGTTAGAAATACACACAATATATATTATTTATATAATAGTTACGATTGAGTCTAAGTTGTGTGTTCATTCATATCATTTATAACCTCAAGTAATATTTATAATATTGATCAGTATATCATGAATAAGAGAATAAGGTGGGTAGGATTTGTAGAATATTTTAAAACTTTACTCATATGTGTGTACATATTAAACATCATNCACGTCATTGCTTTTCACTTTCTTGATCTCTTCAATAGTGATCTCCGAGGCTTTTATTACAAATTTTGTCAGTTCTGGTGAATTAAATGTCTTCAATGGTCTCGTGAAGTGGATATCCATTAAGTCTGAAGTTTGCGTTTCAGTGTTATTCATAGATATGTGTTGAACACCCCTTTCTATATATTCTATGTCATGGGTTTGAGACTCATTTTCTTTGGTTATCTTCTCTCTCCTCCAAACTGATCCAATGGTGACTCCTTCTAAATGGGTATCAGAGAAAGCCATCATCTGTTGGGAACTCCTGTTTCAGAATCGAAACTTTTGTTTGTATGGATTCTGTAATATTCTTGGGTTACTATCGTTACCAAAGTTATAAGTTACAATGTTAATAAGTTATATGAAAAGTGGAATTACAAATAAGCAAGCTACTTATAATAGGAATGGTGTATGACATCAAATAGATTATATGATGAATTGATTTCTATTTCTAAGTTTTCTATACTGAATGCCAAACTGTAAGAGAATTGTCTTACAGTTAGAGTTCACTTCACTGTAAGAGTGATGAGTGATATGATAGGCATATGGAGTGTCCAACAGAGGGCCCAATGAGTGGTTGAGTGAGTGTTGTGTGAAATGACGTGAATTGCAAACAAACACTCATTTGAATCGCGATTTACTCATTGATTGGTGTCTTAATTGGGATCAAGTGTGAAGACAGTGATTGGTATGGAGTTCGCAGAACTCATCAAAACCCCGAAATTGGATGCAATCCGAGTGGCGTATCCCATCGACCAGTCCATGGAGGCCACCCTTTGCATCACTAGTCACCACCTGATTGTCTCCTCCAGAAGTGACACAACGCAAGAGTTATGGGTATTATAACTGCAATAGTGTGCGAGCCATGAGACCACCAATTGCTATGTCTTGACCACCAATTGCTATGTCTTTGTGTGACAGCTGTTGCACTCAATGGTGGACATCGTTGAGCGCAAGCCTAACGTGAACTCCAGCGGCGGAACAGTTGTGCTGAAGTGCAAAGACTTTCGGATCATTGAGTTGGAGATCAACGGATGGATGGAATTCAATAACGTCTGCAATTCGATGGAGTGGTTGTCCAACTTAGACGACCCCCGCCTCCTGTACCCCCACTTCTACCGAGCGATGTATGATTTGGTCGAAAACGGATGGAATGCCTTCCGAATTGAAACCGAGTTCTCCAATCTTCTCATGTTTTCGGACGACTGGCGGATCAGTTATGTCAACAAAGACTTCGCTGTAATGTCTGCCATATATGTAGTGTCCCTCCCATTCACTTACAGTCGAGTTGAATGCATTTGCCATTAGGTGTGTCCCTCATATCCGGAAGCAGTGATAGTTCCCAAACCTATTGACGACGACTGTCTCGCATCCATCGCCTCCTTCCGATGTTTGGGTCGGTTCCCAGTTCTCAGTTATTTCCACAGAACTGCTAAAGTATTGTCAATGCATTCAAATGAATGGAAACTTAATTTTTATGAACTAATTGTTTGAACCCATTATCAGACGGTTTTGTTAAGAAGTGGTCAGCCGATGGTCGGAACCAATTCCAAGAGATGCAAAGACGACGAGAAATTAATTAATACAGTATTAGGTTCTGGAAAGAGGGGTTATATCATAGAAACGCGAACTCAAAACTTGGCACAACTCGCGCGCACTAAAGGCGGAGGTTTTGAGCCCGAAGTCCATTACCCACTCTGGCGTCGCGTCCATAAGCCTATAGACAGACATTCAACTCTTTTAGACTCTTTAAGCAAATTAATTGAAGGTATTATTTGATTCACTTATTCATTGTTTTGAAGGCATTTATTTTGATGACAGCCTGTAATGACACGAAGACTTCGATGGATAAATGGTTATCAAGATTAGAGTCTTGTGGTTGGCTGACACACATCAAGGATGTACTCAGTAGTGCCTGTCTTGTGGCCCAATGCATGGATCAAGAATGTGAGTCCCTTTCTATGAAAATATAATGTTTTAATCATTGATACAATGATATGATGTTTAGTGGCCTCAGTCTTAGTGCACGGATCAGAAGGAATGGATTCCACTCTTCAAGTCTGTTCCTTAACTCAAGTCATTCTCAATCCCGACTGCCGTACAGTTCATGGGTTTGAGGCACTGATAGAGCGCGAGTGGTTACAAGCGGGCCATCCATTCGCCACTCGCTGTAAGCACAGCGCGTATACCATTCCCAGCGCCAGAACCAGAGAACAGTCGCCAATATTTCTAGTATTCCTGGACTGTGTCTATCAAATCTTCAATCAATTCAAGTGTTCGTTTGAATTCAATGAGAAGTTTTTGATATATATCTTTGAACAGACATATGGCTCACAATTCGGCACTTTTTTGGGTAATTGTGTTAAAGACCGGAAAGACATGAATTTTGCGAAGAAAACGGTCTCTCTTTGGTCTTACATTAATAGACCGGAAATAATTCACGAGTTTATAAACCCGTCGTATGAACCAAATTGTAAAGTGATTTGGCCGTCGGTGGCGCCTCAGAGTCTGGTCTGTCATTCACCTGTCATTTACATCGAAATCCTTATTTTTAATGTAATTTTATTGGTTATAAATTCAGGAACTCTGGAGCGGACTATACCTCCGATGGGTTGTCCAACAAACTAATTATGAAAAGGCGTGGAATCGATTCGCAGAGATTAAGGTTAAAGAGAAAGAACTTAAACTAAAGGCCACTCGACTTCGACGGTAAGCTATAGATACCGTATTTATTCCCAAATTTTAATAATATTTGTAAATTTTATTTAATTCCTTATACTGTACTGTATTTTTAGGAAACTTATTGATTTGACGGCTAATGTAAACTCAGACAAAACCAAAGATATTTAAACATATAATTGTTGAAAAAAGTCCAAACTTTTTGATTTTATATTTATTACAATATATTAAACTTTTAAATATTTGTATTACAATTTATTTATATTTGTTGATCATGTTAACTATCAACCAATAATTCAATTTATTAATTATTGTTTTAATAAATTAATATTAAATAAAATATATTAAGATTAAATTTAATGCTTTAATTAATTGATTATAAATGCCATTAACCCTGCCCTATTTCTCACATCCCTTTCAATTTCATTTCTCCCACGTATTTATTAAGAATTCAATATTAGTTTAACAAAAGTCAATATTGTTATCGCAAAATATTGATATAATATATTACAATTAAAATTAAGAGATTCTCTTATTTATTGTCAATAAATTATAATTCTTTGATTAGTTTAACAGTAAAACAAATAAAACAGAAATAAACTAAACAAACAGATTATACGTTGCATGTAGAATCTACTACCGTATATCTTTTTAAATCATGATAGTGCATAGAATTTGCGGGAATATTGTACATTATTTTCAATTAGTACTTTATAAATATAAAATACTATAATAATTTATTTTATATAAAATTATACTGTATGTTACTGACATAAATGAATATATTGTATAATTGTACAATCTTTTTAAAAATATTCCAAAGGAGTTAATTTGAATAAATAAATGTTTGCAAATCAAACATATATTATAATTTATTAATAACTTTTCTTTGTGTTAGAAATGCACAAAACATATATTATTTATATAATAGTTACGATTGAGTCTAAGTTGTGTGTTCATTCATATCATTTATAACCTCAAGTAATATTTATAATATTGATCAGTATATCATGAATAAGAGAATAAGGTGGGTAGGATTTGTAGAATATTTTAAAACTTTACTCATATGTGTGTACATATTAAACATCATCTCATGTTTATATCAATACATCGTTTCGTTTGTATTTTCTTTTATTCTTTTCTCAAATAAAGAATTCGTAATAAAAGTAGTTTTGATTGAAATAAAAATTCCCCTCATTTTTAATAAAGGATTAAATTCTTGTGATCTGCTGTGGAATGGAGTGAATAAAGCGAAAGACTGTTGAGTCACAAATTAGTAGAGATTATACATGAGAGGGGAACTGATTGTCATAATAATAGGCATTATCTCTCTATTTTCACCCTATTATCAAATATAATATTAGCTAATATTACAGAGAGTTAGGGCTGACTAGTGGGTTGGTATTGATTTTATGTCGTCTAAGCGTTGATATGATGTATTGTTCGCAATATTTCAGAAGTTTGTTTGAATGTTCAAAATATAAATATATAAATGTATATACTAAAATTTAATTTAAAGTCTATTATTTAAAGCATTTTGACAATTGTTTATGAAATATTTAACCGGAATATTGTTTAATGGATTAGAGCTCAGAATTGAAAGGTTTGCACATTTAGTGCACGCATTGAAGCGAACAAACTGTAAGATAACATCATTTTTGAGTTTAGGTTTCCCTCGAGTCTCAGAAACTGCTATAAGTAGTGAAAGCAGTGTTGGTTGCAGTGAATGGAACGATGGAAAAAAGGTGACAAATTTTAATCAATGAAATCGATTGAAGCATCAGGTACTACATCCACGGCCCTCCACTCCACTCCAACACACTGTATACACTGTAAGCTAAGGCTAACTCCAACTCCAACTCCGCTAAAAGCCATGCATTGGATGACTCATACATGGAGTGAAGCAAAGCTTGCATTCCCTGTCAGTGCTGTCTATGGTTTGTATGGTTTGCAACAGAATTAGAACATGAGATGAGATGAGATGCCATACCTTTATTAAAGTTAGATTCACAGCACTTGTAGTTCACTCACAAACAGGTCTTTTGTCTAAATATTTTCCCCGATTTTAGTCAAAGATATTACTTCTCATCGCTATGACGACGACTAAGAGTTAAATCTCATAAAACATTAATACCTTAACTAACATTGCGTTCAAAACACTCCAAACGTATAGTTTTATGACTTCTATGTATATAAATATTATCTTTTCAAATGTATATTCGCTCATAAATTATTTTCTCACAATATATACACTATTATTATGACAAAAGTTAAACATTTCTTGAAAATAGAAATTAAATCATTTATTTTATTCACTCTTTTGTAAATATGGTTTAATATTGTATTACCAATTTTTGTAGGTGATACAGATGATACAGGTGCTGTGACACAGTATCACTCAATATAATAATTTTTTATAATCATACGTTTAATTTCTGCAATTACAGCTAATTATAAATGCTTAAAAACATATCTGATAGCTTAATTAAGTTTTATTTTTGTTTAATACTTGTGTAAAATAAACAATTTATATTATTAGTAAATCAATTTAATATGTAAAGAATATTTGCATATTTATTACATTTATATGGCAAACAAGAGATTAGGTTTATGTATTATCAAAACGAAATAAAATGCAAAATAGATTTTATTTGTAACTCTAAAATGATATCATTTGTAACAATTCTAAAAGCATTTATTATGAAATAAAATCATTACTGTATGGTTTGAATCATACAAATCGAGCTATCATTTGGCCCTCAACTCAAAGGCTCTTAAATCAAACAAATTGATTGTCATTTCATGACAAATATCTACTCTATTTTAGTCTCCCTCTCATTAATGGATCAAAAGTGGACTTATTTTATCCAAACAAACAGTAGATCTCTAACAAGGGTTTGTCGAACAAGATTGCATACAAACCATGAATCCATGAAATCATATAACATACTGTATAAGAATATTTCAATTAGTGGGAGAAAGACAGGCAGAGAGAGAGAGAGAGAGAAAGAGAGAGAGAGAGAGTCTATGATTGGTTGGGTGCGGGAGAGGTGTATTTCTACTGTTGAATATATTCTCAAATATTGTAAGTTATTTCCATTGAATTCTGTATTTTATACGAATGGACGGACAAATTGAACGGATAGACAGACAAAAGTATAACTAATTCAATGCAGCGCTAGTATTGGTGAAGGACTTAACACATGTTTGAAGTGAGTTATGATAGCAGATGAAGAGATTGCGTGGTCTGTGATGGCAGTTGTTCTGCGATTGTCTTCAGTATACGAGTGCTTCAAAAGTTTTACTTTAGTTTTGCATTCAATAGGTATTGAGTGCTAAGGAATTGCATTTCGTTCTGTTATTCTATTCGTTTGTTTTTATATATCATTAAAGTTCTGATTAACACTTTTTTTGAGATCAAGAATTGAATCAAGGTGACAATAATTGCAAACAATGATCAATAGATGATGGTTTTAGTGTCAATAACATCAATGGTCCCATCGATGTCCACATGTGAACAATGACCTCAACTTGTGATTCACTAATTCTTATGAATTCTCATCCAATTTGTCAATCATTTCATCAAATATTCAAAGTTTTTATATTTCTTATTTGTTTACTACATTTGTGTCATACATATAATGGTAAGAGTTATTCCTACTTATGAATCTCATTTATGTGTTTAATTTGTATAAATTTTCCTATAATTTATATTTTTAAAGCTTTTATCTTGAATGAATCTACAATAAGTTTTTAAATTATTAATATAAAATTGATATATTTAATTAGCATTTACGGTATATAAAAAATAAAGACATGTAATTTAAATTAATTATCAAAATGAAACCAAAATAATAAGAATTATATGTATATTCAAAAACACAATCTTTACCTTAAAATGTATTGTCGTTTGATGTGAACGCAATTTTCTTAATATTTCTTATAATAACAAATTATAATATATCCTGTTTATTCAAAAACTTTCTATTTTTGGAATTTTTTATTTAAACATTATATTAATTTATTATACAATTTTAATTTATTACTATTTAAAATCTTCCTGAAATATTAAGCAATTAATTTCTTATGAGTTAGTATATAAACTACAAATAATAATAATCAATTTATAAACTGTGAATTTCTATAATTTAATGGTTATTTATTGAAGTGGTATTGTCTCTAATTTGGTCGCGTATTAGCCCTTAGGGTAAATCACTTGCACTGCCACTGCCTTTGTGTCCTATAGTCATACGAACAACAGATTCACAAATTAAGTCTTCAGTCCATTCAATAACCTACTGAACAAAATGTACAGTAATTACCGCTTAATCCATTCAATGACAGACTAAAAGCCTTTTCTTAGTTCTCCCCTCACTATGTTTAGCATACATTTACATTTAGGGTACAATTATATTCATAATAATTTCCTATCAATTCTTGTCTCCTTCGAGGATAAGAAGTCTTCTAGACTGCAGAGTTGTTTTGTTACGGATTCTGGTATTCAGTACTTACTCTTAATGGAAAGATTGTGTTTATGCACTAATACTTTAGACCCTAAAGGTATACAAATAATGCATAAACAGGTGTGTATTCTCTACTATTCTCTACTTATAACAAAAATGTGTTAATGGAATAAATGGAGAACTCTTTTCAATGTTCACCCCTTTCTCTATAATCCACTTGTCTTTCAAGATGTCATTCAAGTGAACATCAATTACTTAACTGTTTTCCTTTTCAATACATCAACACTACTCGCTATTAGTCACTGACAGTGAACACTATTTAACCAATATTTATAAATTGTTCAATAATTGATTAAGTTTTTAACAAATATAAGATTTGAATTGTTTACATATTTTGAGCAATTTAAATAAAATTAAAAGCAAACAATTTGTATAAAATATACAAAATGCAAGTAAGATCTGAAAACAGATGTCTAGAGTCACAGAACTTTTACTTAATGGTGAACTCACTTAAGTTAACTACAAAACTACTCAAATGTCTCATAAAACCCATTCTGTTTATGTGGACTTAATTTGTTTTTGCGATATACAGTATTGAGTTTATTTTCTCTCCTATTTAGACCGATTTCAAGAAATATTTAACAAAAAAAATAACGAAACCAAATCTCAAATAATCTTATCTGTAGTGTATAAAAAGCATTGAAGTGCTACAGCGCTTCAATCCATATCTATTGCATCCTTTGAGTAGTCCTTCGACTAATCCAAGCGATCACTTCTTTTACTCAAATATTTATCAGATATCATATGATATGCCATACATTCAGTGCTATTCACTCTTTCTTCGTATTAATTCACAATAAAATATGTTTTTATTCCCTTTCACTTATTGTTTAAAAAGTTAAAAACTAATAATAATTTATCATTACAATAAGTTATTAAAAATATGAGTAAAATTTAAGAAATCTAATAAATCAAATATTATAAGAAACTTATTTACAAAATTAAAATATATGAATTTGAATATAAAATAAATGATTTTAAAAACAAAATATGATAAGAAATGTCCCTCTTTTGCAGAACCACCAAAACTTCTTCCAAAACAATCAAACATTGAAAATAAAAAAATTATAAAAACCGGAACATCAATATCACTTGAATGTCCGGTTGAAAAATCAGACACTGAAGACATTTACTTTGAATGGTATAAAAATGGACAACAAATAGAATATTTTGACAAAAGAGTCCGAATAACGGATTCCGGAGTTCTTAAGATCAAGAATTCAAATTCTGAAGATACGGGACGTTTCGTATGTAAAGGTTGGCTAAGATTTAAAAATGCATTTTATGTAGAAATATAATATTATATAACATTTTTTTTGCAAAACAGCAATAAATGGTTTCGGAAGCGTTGAGTTCTTGATAACCCTTATAGTATTAGGTGAGTGTAAATACATCTATATTGTGATCAATAATATTGACAATACTTTTATCAAATTCTTGAACCTTATAATTATTTTATGATGTATCAGTACATAAAACAAACCAATTTGTTAATACAGTATCTAATTAGGAAGCAATGAATAATTGAATTATTAGATTAAAGTACGAATAAATTTTTGTGTTGTTTTTGAACTAAACCTATGTTAAGCCTAGTACTGTACGGCATATTACTTAAAGTATCTGTAATACAGAGTTACCGTAATTCCTACGATAGGTCCAGAATACGATCATTTGTTTTAATGCTCGAGAGATAAGGTCTCAAAATCCCTTATTATGTGAGTTTAGGAAATAGACTGCTCTTTAATTAAGGACAGAAAAAAGTTTGTTTGATTTGTTTGTATAGAAAACAATTTCTTAAATTAAAAAAATATGTTTAATTCTACTGTTTTTAAAAGTTATTCTTTAATACAAAATTAATTAGAGCTGTAATTTGAATAAAATGCTAAATTCATGTGTGTTTTAACTGTAACCCAAAACAATTGAATCAATAGATGAAGACTACGACGACGTGGTGTCTGAAAAGGATGTAAAAAGAGTTTCCGATTTGGAATCGCCGTCAATAACCAAGTCTTCAGATCCTTTAGGTTTGTTCGCCATATGTTTGCTTTAATTCATAATTCGTGTCATATATGAAAATTGCTTTGTTTTCATTCATTTTTATAAAGTACTCGAAAAATAAGTATATTTTTGAAAGAAAATAGAGTTTAAGTCTAAATATTTGCAAATATTAGTGTTAATGGAAGGGATGAAGGGATGGGATGTGAAGTACATCCTCTCCTCTTCAACGCTATACTCGTCTCTAAATATTTATGGAAAATATGAATATTGAGAGCATTTGCCATACGCTCACATAATGAGACAAATATACAAAACATACAGATTTCTCACTTTCCTATCTTTACTCTGAATAAATATTTATGTCTATAATAACGTTATCCCATGAATACTATAATTGAAACGAATGTCTAAATCTTGGTGTACAGTATTCATATTTCACATAAATGTTATACACAATTTATAGATATATAGACAAACACCACTTAATATCTACTCTATATGTAACTAAAAAAATAAATATAAATAAATTTGCAGGTGATTCACAATTCACACACATTTACAAATTTCCTCAACAAATAATTATACGGAAAACTGGAAGCGCTATTAGATTCAAATGCGTCGACCATCTGAAGGGAGATTCAAAGCCATCCATCATATGGTTTCATAATAGCGAACAGTTTTCCGATTCAGAGCCGAGAAAAGGCAGGAATTTGTTAGTAATTAATAATCTGAAGCCCGAAGACAGTGGTAATTACACCTGTGTTTCCACCAATCAGTTCGGAACTGTTAGTCGCAGTTATGTCCTCAAAGTTATTGGTAATAAACTTTTGAAGCATTAGTTTTAAGAAAGTAGTCTCATATTACAATTACTATATTCTAGATAAGTTCATAGATAAGCCACAAATTGAAGGCAATTACCCGAGCAATTCAAGTGCTATAAGAGGTGATACATTAACTCTTCACTGTTCTGTCAGATCAGACGAATTGCCACACATTCAGGTATTTTCTATATAAATATAAATTTGACATAAATATAAGTATCCTAAAAATATATCTATATTTAACACATTAACAATTTTGTCAATTAGTGGCTCAAAAAGATTGAGATCAGCTCTGATTATGACGGAGATGTCAAGAGCGATGAATCGCAGCATTACATCAAAGTTATGGGAGAATTGTATAAAACATTAAACTCTAATCAAATTATCCAAACTTCTGAAACATTGTTTTCAAATAATCTAATTATAAATAATGTCAATGAATTGGATGCTGGAAAGTATGTGTGCTGTAAGTATATTGTTAATTGATTTGTTTGAATTAAATTTTTAATGTTGTATAAACTTGATGTGAACAGTAGGGGCCAATACAATGGGTACCAGTTTTCGGAGTGCTTTCCTTTCGGTGTACACTTCCAGTAAGAATTTTTAATGAAAACAATCAAACAATCGATATTAACCTATATCTAAATACTCAGAACCAAAGCAAACTGAAATGAGCGAGATCATGAAAGACGATATGTTTCCGATGCCTATTTTGGTGGCAATTGTCTCGGTTGCGGTTATTATATTAATAGCAGTAATGATATGGATGTCTCTGTGGTGCCAAAAGCCAGAACCCAATACTCTTAGCACTCACTCGGAGTATGAATCGCCGGCTAAACAATCTCGTTGTGTGCCGCAAGAAGGGAGTCTCGCATACAATCAGATGTTGACCAACAAGTATGACAATATGGTTGGCATGCCATCCATGGCCCACATGCCCGCCATGCCGTCCACTCAACTCAGAGCTTCCTCTCCCTTCTACAGTGAACTCACAGATCACGAGAAACGCATAACAAATGTGTACCAAATGTATACAAATCCTAAAGATTTTAAGCTTAATCACTGCCACCCAAACAAATACGGCTATTAGGACTCCAAGTGTTTGTTTCCACAAACAAATAAATCTAGTCTTAAGTCTTAAAACGTGTTTCATATGATTTATTGTATGCCCAAGTTATTCAAATACAAATGAATCAGTATTTCTAATTTGGGACCAATTGTACAAATAATATATTTCTACCGATATTCACATTTCATACAAAGTTTTGTATTTTTCATATAAGTTATTACAAGTGTTGTAAAATGTGTTTACTTTGGTATTCGGTCCAATAATTGTTAAATACAAGATTCCAAACCTATTGAATCTCAACATATGGTATAAATAATTACCGGTATTAATATCTGTAAAATGAATAAAGCAATTATTTTTTAAAGATTATATTCAATTCACACATCAATACATTTCTTAATATGGTATAATACCGGTACTATACGTTTATATAAATGTTATATTTGAATGTACCGTAAGTTTAATTTCAATTTGACACCAATTGTAAATTATTTTGTATTAAAATGTATTATTTACTACATGGTAATGTTAAAAGTAAAGTTCATTTATAAAACATTTTCGTTTCAAATCATTTCAATTTAGAAGAGTTTCGAAAGTGAAGGCATTTTCTGTGAATTCATTTTATTAGCAATTCGCTCGTATTTTTCGAGATCTTTCACACATTTCGTGAATATTTTGTACGACTCCTTGAGTTTACTTTCCATTGAATTAATTTCGTTGTAAATATTCACCGATTTCTCGATATTGAGGGAAGCGTTTGATATCATATCGAATGATTCAAACCGTAAAGAATTCGGTGAAGTTTCCATCAGTTCTGCAAAGAATCGCTTAAAATATAAGACAGATATTGGCAGAAATGAATCAATAATACCGTTCAGTTTGTTGAAGTCGTGTTGACTGCAGTTCTCAATCTTAAGAAGCAGTTTCTGTTCGACAATCAATTCCGACAAATGATTGAACAACGAATCCATTTGTGATCTCATTTTTAAATATTCTTCTAAAGACTTCTTTTGCTTCTCTAGAATTTCCGTCGATTCGATGGTATTCTGGAGCGAAAGAACACATTTCTGTGTCTCCAGTAATTGAGTTCTCATTTCATTGGTTTGGGACCAGATTTGCGAGATTTTATTGAAAGAGTTGTCGTTTCTCTCGCTTTTCATTTGTTTTGCCTTCAGATTCAGCGAAAGTGTATTCAAATAAGACGACTCCAGCAGTGAATTCTCCATTTCTTTCATTTTGGTCTCATTGTCCGCACCGACAGCCATAGGAATGGCTCGACTCGTGGCCGTAGAGGTCACACCATTCGCATCGCCATCTGATCCAAAGGGCAACTTCTTGGGAGCGATTGATTTCCTGCCAGTAATCAAACCCTTTCCGTATTTCTTGAGATTTAAATTGGGATTCAATTCATGATTTCCGTTCACTTTATTGATGACCGAAATGCCAGAAACATTGAGTGACTTATCGGTCGACATCGGAGTCGACGCCTTCTTCAGCGGTCTATTGGTCTTCGCATTTGGCGTCGGATTACGGTTTCGACTTCCAGTGGCGCCACTTATCACCACATCTGGTCTCAACTGGAGGTCATCGGAGCGTCGGTGGACCCACTGTTGGGTCGACTGTTTATATCTGGACTCGACTTTCCTAAACCTCGGGTCCTCTTTGGCCTCCGGTTTGTCCAACGATTTACTGTTCACTTCGTTGTCACTCCACTTGTTATCTATTGGTTCTTCAACTGAAGACTTTTCACTCACTGTTTGGCCATTTTGTTGGTCATCCGATTGGTTGCCATTTGAATCCATGAGTGATCTCATGTGATATATCGATGACCAGTGTTGTGGTGTTGAGTGAGTGATGTCTTCGTCGCAACTCTTCTCGAGTGAGATATCAGTAAAAGTGATGACAAATAAAGCGCCAAAACATCGAAAAGCATTCAATCCATAGATTATGTGTTTTCTGTTCACATTCAGTGACACAGAGTTTGGCTTAGATTTCGTGAAAAGGGTTTCACTTATGAGTGCATTGTTTGGACGTATTGTGTGTTTGAATGCAAACACTAAACACGACTTCAATTGTTTTGGTTTTACTTTTAAAGTTTAAACTCATTTCAAATCAATTGAATCAAAAACAATGACTTCTTTGAGGCTATCTTTACACAAGTTTTTGGTGCAAAGGGTCCCAAATCGGGGCATATTTACGACAAGTTATCTGTTGGCGGAACCGCTGAAGAAGAAGAAGCGAATCGATCCACAAGTACTGAAAAAACGTGAGGAAAAGAAAGTGAGGAAATTGGAGAGAGAGATCCAACGGCTCGAGAGGACTCCCAAACAGTTTAAGCCTATCGTTGAGCTTCAGTTGGCGCCACAGATCACGAGACAATTGTCCGAAAGACTGCGACCACACGTGGACACCGAACCGCATGAAGAGTTGCAGCGAATGACCAAATTGTGGTCAATCTATAGGTGTGAACAGAGATTAGCGGAACTCAAGTCTATTAAATCGATGGTCAGATCCCAGAAGAAAGCGTTGGATGTGTTGCGAGAAGAGTCACCTGAGCTCTACTCTTCGGCTATAACATAACTGGTGTTGAATTAAGGCAACTTTTGCGTAAAGCAATTCTTTCTCTGCGGTTTTCGCCTCCTTATATACCGTGGGCTGCCGTCTGTCTGACTACAGTGGTTTGTCACCTGCTACACTAGTTAGAATTGTTCACACATTTATTTACCGTTTAATCGCATTTATTCTCTATTTTGTTGCTTTTGACTTACATTTAGATTATTTGATAAACTTTTGTAAATAAATCTCTAATTAATTGTGTAATAAAATTATCACTAATAAATAGTTTTGGACCAAAACCCTTAGTTGTTATGTTATTATCATATAAAACATTAATTTGCCTCAAATTACAGTTACGGTACAATACAGTCATTATATTTGAGATAAACATAATAAATTCAATCAAAAGTGAGTCATCAATATAATATTGATTCAATATTATAGCCTATAATATCGATATAACTTATATATACCTATAATTTATAGGTACAGTATGATATTTAAGTAGTATAACTAACTTATATTTAACTAAATTGATAACTATACAATTTTCTAAATTGTTATTAATCATATAGAATATGACACAATCGTAATACAGTATGAGTGCTACTGCTTGTTAGGTTAGGTTAGGTTAGGTTAGGTTAGGTTAGGTTATGCTATACCAATACAATGACAAACTTTGTTTCATTTGACAGTTTTGTAAGATTTGAACAAAAGCTGTAAATTAGACGAAATGCTATGAAATGCTATGAAGTGTTGAAACACACGACACGTTACCTCCAATCGGTTGCATTGAATCGCAATTATCTCCACTATACAGCCGGTGTCTTCACTAGCTGCTCAACACAGAAGCGAAGGTTAACTCACTTCGCTGGTTTCTCAGCCGATTTCTGTTCAACCGTAAGTAAAACTTTGTGTTAAGTAAGTTAAAGCGGTGAAAACAGACCAAAACCCTGTTGTCATCCGTTTGTCTCTATTTGAGTGTCTTTGACGACAAACCGGTGACAATCACTCAGATCTGTAACACCATTGGCTGTAATATCAATGAATTTGGCAAAGTTTACAATCAAGTCATCAAAGACTTCCCGCACCTCAAGAACGAGGCCATCGCTATCGAGGAGTTGGTTGAAGTGACTCTCAAAGAGACGGCATTTGGTGACGAAGAGAGAGAACAACTGATCCAACGGGTTATTGAGCTGATCCGTGTTGTGCGCGAGTGTTGGCTCATCGAAGGTGTGCCCAGACATGAGACCATTATCTATATCTATGGCTAACTTTATACCGAGTTTTAGGTCGATCTCCGGTTCACATCATATACGGCGCGACATATTTCGCGTGGAAGTCATTGAAGCCATGGATTCGCTGTAAAGTGAAGTTAACAGAGTTCTGTCGATTGTATTCAATTGAATACAAACACACCGTTTCTGAAAGAGTCGGTGAGATCTTCAATGTATTGAAACGGTTGGGACAACGCATCCCCGGCAGAGAGACATTCAAATTCACGAAACAGAATATCGCTGTTTATATCAATGATATCCTGAAGTACTGCTCTTCACTCCTCTTTGATCTCAACAATCACTTTAAGGCCAAGATCTCAGACTCGAGCGAGACGTCAGTCGATTGGATCAACACATTCAAGCGGAAGCAACACAAGAGATCTCACACCGAATCACAGCCACAGACAGACACAGCCATTGGTGGCCAACAAAGTGACGACTTTCTGTAGAGACTGTGTCTTTAGCTAACGATATAAGCCTGCGGCTCACTTCACTTCTCTTAATTCTTAAACTTCTTCAAAAACCCTAGTCTTTCGTCACCTCTCTGCCAACTGCAGAGCGTCAACGAGAAGTACATCAAAATAGATGACATCTTCTAATGGTTTGAAATTTGCTTTAAATTAATTCAATACAAACAATATATTCTTAGTTTTTAAAGTAAACAACATTTTAATGATTTTAATAATAGTAATCAATCATACGGTATAAGTAATATTAAGAAATCCATTGTTTGTCGATTACAGTAATATTCCTATAATTTAAGAAAATAAACATTAATTTTAAACAATTATATGATTTCTTAATTGATTGCGAACCTCATATAGCATTTGGATGTCTGCACCAATTCATTAAATATTACATTTTCAGGTTTTGAACCAAAGAGACACGAGGACGGGTGGATATACACCTCATTTTTGGTAAGTTTCTGTAATACCGTATATACAATATTTGGTTAAATGGAGTTAAGTATTCATTTCAAGAATTATTGGATTTATATGATTCTTACAGTTTTATAGGTGCCGTCCTTTTGAAGGAAAGCTGTATTGAACACGAGTCCAGTGGTCAGACACTTTCGGATCACTTCTGTGTTATTATTAGAGGAAACTAACGGAATGTTTGCTTTTGAACACAGATCTGATAATTGTTTTCTAATATCAACCGCTAATTTCATATTATTTATATGAATAAAGTTTTCTTTACACCATTTCTAGCAATGAATAGAATTAATTAAAACACATACCAGTAGTTTATAAATTGAACAAAACTTACTTTATTTTCTTTGGATGCCTTAAAATTTCTGTAAACTTTTAAGAGTTTTATAAAATCGCCTTCACTTGAGATGAATTTCTTAAGGACTTCGTTTGCTACCAGTAGTTTATAAATTGAACAAAACTTACTTTATTTTCTTTGGATGCCTTAAAATTTCTGTAAACTTTTAAGAGTTTTATAAAATCGCCTTCACTTGAGATGAATTTCTTAAGGACTTCGTTTGCCATCTCTTTCTAAATGTTTTAAAATTGATTTTAGTTTCAATTCTATTAGACAACTGTATCTTACAGTTATCTGAATCTATTAGACAATCTGTTTGAATTAGATTTCAATTTTTAAAATTAAATAAAAATGATAAATTACTTGATTGGGAGGAATGTAGTAAATATTATCAACTGATAAAAGTGATAGAATTGTTATAATTTCTTCACTGAAATTAAAAACATATTACAGGTATTAATACTAGTATTAGAAATAGGATTTAATCAAATGAGTAAACATCCATACGTGCAACCCATTGATTTTGATGAGATTATTATTTTGGAAAACTTGGGTTCGACTGGAAATATAACCATAAGGTTACCGATATCTGTCAGCTGTCAATAGG
>CAJPVJ010001193.1:0-12170 GCA_905397405.1 Oppiella nova | reverse complement strand
TATAATTAATATTTTGTATAAATTTTAGGCCAAACAGTGTTAATAACGACTCATTATATAGAGGAGGCCCGGAGTGCGGCTCAGGTGGCGTTCATGAACTCCGGCACTATATTGAAACAGTCGGCGCCCAACCAACTCATGTCGGAATACCAGTGCTCAACACTCGAGGAGGTGTTTCTAAAGTTGTGTCAGGAACATAAACACAATTATAAAAATAATAATTTATCGGATATACAAAATAGTTGTCAAGATATGTGCAAAATAAATGTGAATTCAATGAACAATTGCTTAACAAATACTGTAATCAGTGTTAACACGGGTGTAGTAGATGTCAGACGTGTTAAAGCAATGCTAATGAAGTACTTGATATTTATAAAACGCCAGCCCTTATTCATTTTGGCATATTACATAATTAGCATTATGAGTCTGAATCCTATGTTGAATTAATAACCACCACTCGATTTATTATACGGTCAACGAAATATATTATTGCTACTTGTTGGAGTTGTTGACAGGGCCTACAAGTAGCTGAGATAACTACCGGTTGCATAATTTAACAATGAATACCAGGACCTCGAGAGTGCCGTCAATTCCGTACGCAATGGACGTAATTATTTGGCGCTTGAATTCAGACAAAACTTTTCTTACGCTTTCAAGACACGAGTGACCGATGAGTTTGATGCCACCAATGAGGACGTGGAGGAAAGCCTAATACACTTATATATGGATAACTCAAGTAACTTATATATTGATATAACAAATAATGAATCAATTTAATGTATGGTTTATGGTTATTTTAATAGACCATATGATCACTACGTTTTCCGGAAAATACTTAATCATGGGATATAATAAGTTTTTGCAACAACTAGGACATTCGCTTGATAAAACCAACCTCTACAAGTTAGCCACACCCGTACAGGTGAACGAAGTTATTTATGGTAATCTAGAAACTTTGTATTCAGATTTTAGTACTTTGGGCGCACCCATAGTATTAACAACTATTTTCACACTGTCCATGGTACTTTCAGCGTTTCTATTGATTAACGCTAAGTCAAATAATCAATTAGAAAGGATATTTGTGGCCGGGGTTAAACCAGACGAGTATTTTATTGCACATATCGCCGTCAATGTTTTAATTAGTATCGGACAGTTAGCCATGCTTTAGGATACAACTTAATTATTGGTGGTGAGCTAAATAATATGCCAGTTGCTTTATATAATAACGATGAACAACCTCAACAACTGTCCCGGATGTTCATCGACTCTATTGATGGCCAACGTATTAAATTGAATGAATACCCGGACCTCGAGAGTGCCGTCAATTCCGTACGCAATGGACGTAATTATTTGGCGCTTGAATTCAGACAAAACTTTTCCGACGCTTTCGAGACACGAGTGACCGATGCGTTTGACGCCACCAATGAGGACGTGGAGGAAAGCCTCATACATTTATATATGGATAACTCAAGTAACTTATATATTGATATAACAAATAATGAATCAATTTAATGTATGGTTTATAATTATTTTAATAGACCATATGATCACTACGTTTTCCGGAAAATACTTAATCATGGGATATAATAAATTTTTGCAACAACTAGGACATTCGCTTAATAAAACCAACCTTTACAAGTTAGCCACACCCGTACAGGTGAACGAAGTTATTTATGGCAATCTACAAGCTTTGTATTCAGATTTTAGTACTTTAGGCGCACCCATAGTATTAACAACTATTTTCACACTGTCCATGGTACTTTCAGCGTTTCTATTGATTAACGCTAAGTCAAATAATCAATTAGAAAGGATATTTGTGGCCGGGGTTAAACCAGACGAGTATTTTATTGCACATATCGCCGTCAATGTTTTAATTAGTATCGGACAGTTAGCCATGCTTATTATGATTATATTTATTTTGTTTAATATAAATCATAATGGTAAGCTAATTGAAATATGTATCTTGCTGTTAATGCAAAATTTTGTCGGCATCTCAATTGGCTTATTACTCGCATTAATTGGAGATCGGGCGTCGGTTATGGTAAGCTTGATCAAGGTCTCACAGAATATTAATAAACTTACCATCATTATTTATTGTGAATTACTTTAGGCTTTAATGGCGACCTTAATATTGTCTTTAATGATGATATCGGGAACTATTTGGCCCTTAGAAGCCGTTCCCCACTACTTACGACTCGTATCCCATGTCTGTCCCATAACTGAGCCCATCATATCGATACGCAATCTGCTGGCCCGGGGCTGGCATTTTAGCCGACCAGAGGTTTTTATGGGATTTATAGTCAGTGGTGTCTATATTATTGTTATAAATTTTGCTAATATTATTTTATTTAGAAATTTGTCATAACACGATATGTTTATCATAAACAAAATAAAACTTTAATTTCAATGCTTTAAATGTCGTTAAAAAATTTACGCCAATTTAGTTTTTCAGATTAGTATCAAGCATTTTTAAAAGGTGCTTTAATTCTGTCCATGACCGTAAGTATAGTTTCTCTGGCTTCGGGCCAACAATTAGGACCTGGATACAAATAATTGACAATACTTTTAATATTTGTCGAGATAAAACGCTACAACAAGTATAAAATGCTTACCATTTAACCTGTAATGATAGGGAACGCAGGGTCCAAAGTACAGGTGCCACCAGAGTTTGGGATCAGTGAACAAATACTTCATTAGTTTTGGTTTACAACCCACACACTCAGCCAACTCATCCATATACTGTACATGCCGTACCTGTCGACCATACTTTTCATAACCTGGATAATATTTTTTAACCCACTCTTTTCGACAATTAATTTCTTTCGACATTTCCTTATCCGATGGCAACTGTATCTTATTGGTCATCAATTGGGCAAAATAGCGGCACTGGAGCTCAAACACGGGTAGATAGGGTCCCACCGATGATACGATGCCTATGAGTGCCAATGTATGCGAGTGTTTACCGTTCGGAATAAACAAATGTTTGTATAGACGAAAGTCCGGGTTATTTATGGGAAGTATGTCTTGAGACAAAAATGGGTACGACAATTCGTACCCGGTGCCAAATACCACGACATCGCACTCGTACTCACGAGACTCACCTAAACATGTAGCATATACCGTAATGATAAAGTATATAGGTACTTAATTTAATGTCATTAAATGAGTGGGTGAACAATATTTTAAGAATGATAATGTTATGTATGATACAATTGTAAAAATTATTGATAACAAATATACAGTACCACTAAAAATGACTCCATTTTCCGTAAACTCCTGTACGTCCGGCTTAACCCTAACGGCGCCCGTAATGATCCGTTTGGGCAGATCGTCGTTAACCGCTGTGTTATTATGCGAGAAGACTTTATGCGTCGATTGAAGTCCGTATAGTTTAGGGTTAAATATGAAGTTCAAGTACAGTTGGCTCGCCCAACACAATAGTGGATATGCGGGCCCGTCAAACATCCAGGCCAGATAACGCCGGAATCCGAATATATCAAGTGGTAGTCCATAAGGGCCCACCCTTTTGTAAAGCCAACACCCACTGCGACTGGACAGGTATACCTTATTGATCAAAGTACATTAAACTAAACATGTTTTCTAGGATTTTATTGAATTTATTATTGAATGTCATTTGTTTAAATTAATTCATTAATGTATTTATAAAATAATTTTATAGAAATATACTCACATTAGTGCACACGTTGGACACCTCGACGGCAATATCAGTGCCCGAACTGCCCACCCCTACTACCAATACCCGTTTGCCATAAAAGTCACGCGGCTCCCTGTACTCAGTCGAGTGTAATACCTGTCCTTTAAATAAATGTTGATTTGCAAACTCGGGTATTATTGGCTTCTGGTAGGTCCCGGTGCACACCATAACGCCATCAAATACTTCAGTCAACACGCGACTCATTTCTATGTCCCGGACCGTTAACATCCACCTACCGGTGCTATCGTAGTCATCGTTTGGCACGCAGTGTATTAACTCGTGTTTAAGTTTCACGTTTTCTATGAAACCAAACTTCTCGGCATATGATGTCAAATATTGTCGCTATAAATATAATCAGTTTTTAAAAATTTAGACAAATTTATAAATGTGAACAGTGAGCAAGTTAAATTTCTAAGTAAAACACAGTATTATTTATCAAGTCAGACATTTTTAACATTATACCATATTATATATGAATATAATAATATAAATTTTAATATAAAAAATAAAATTATTTAATACCATAACCGAGTGGTGCATAAAATTAGGGAAATGTTTGGGCACAGGGAAGTCGGATAAGGCACTCATCTCTTTACTGGTGTTCAGTGTAGTCGACCTCATGAGTGATGGGTTGCCCTCAACCACCTCATCCCTGTACCTCCATAGCCCGCATATGTCATCAGTCTTTTCATACACCACGGCTCCTATACCTTGTTCCTGGCATGCCTTCCACGCCGCCATCCCTGACATACCGGCCCCTATGATGGCCACCCGTTTATCAGACATTCAATTTAGATAATGTAAAGTAACGTAACAATACTACTAATAATTATTTGATTGTGAATTTATAGCTATTTATATGTTTTCAACACAAATACTTAGTAAATAAGCATCATTCATTATATCTAATTATAATTTATTTGAATAACCTTTTCCACAAATTTATAATAAAATTTGCAAAAATTATTTACGAATTTTAATTTATTTTATGTATAATAATATAAAGTTTAGGTGATGTAATATTTTATTATTATTATATTTTTATATAACTTAACATAGAAGAACCTGTATCATATTATTTAACTATGATAATTATAATTTAAGAGATTATTATAAGTTTTATAGAGTTATAATTTACATTAATTATTATGAAATTAATGTATATTATATAATAATATTAATATTAAACATATTTTAAAATATTAAAATAATTGCGGAAAAGTGTCAGGAAATATATATTATTATATATAATTAGAATAATATTGAATATTGTAAAATTCTAAAATTCATTTTTAACTGTCTAGACGTTTACAAAAGCCTCCCACTTTGTTTTTCCCCCATTTATTATTTTAAAATGTTTATTAAACTGTAATGAAAAATATAATAATATTGATATCAATTGTGTTCAGGGATAAATGATCTACCGATTGGTACCAAAAAACACAAGTATTTGAAGTAATGGCTGATATTTTCGGGTCTAAAGTGGACCTATCATTCAAAATACTTTCCAGTGTTTTCTCATTGAAAAACATTGTGCTGTGTTTGCAAACGTTCTCAACAATCCGTATACCTCCCATGTATTCATGCCTAGAGTTTATATGCTTGGAGCTTTAATTTGTAAATAAAGGTCTGAATTATTGCTGGAGAGAAATCAATCTCAAGTTAGACAGTTCCGGGACACTGCAAGACACTACCGGGAAACAGGAGACATCCCCCAATTCCGAGAAACTTCCGGTGAAACCCGGATGTTTGGCCGTCCTAAACACGACACACTCTCTCTTCCCGTTACGTAAATATGAAACTATTGATGACTTTGAAACACAAATCAGTCAAAAGTAAAGACAATTGTTTTTAAATGAAAAATTTGTGCTCTTTATAATTAAATAAAAATTTAATTTAATGTAATTTAATAAAATCTTAATAGGTATATTCTAAATAACACTCAATAATGCTTTTATTCTAAGTATTAACTACAAAGTGCTAGTATCAATAGCAGTGTGTTTATTTGGTTACAATACGCTAATAAGCATTAATAATATAATAAAAAATGTGTTTGTAATTATAACATTAAGTTTAGCGTACATTATATAAAGTTGTTCACTAAATATATGTAAATATCATATAAGCAAGGCACCCCAATCATCAATTTAAAGGACCTCCAAATTGTTGTTAACATCCGTGAGACCCAACATAAGGCACGACTGTTCACTCATCGAATACTTTTTCACTTTACCGGCCGGAGTGCACGGGAACTGCCCCACGAACATGATGTACCTGGGCACTTTGTATTTTGCCATCTGTACTCGTATTCGGATAATACATTACAATCACTATGTTAATTTTTCATTTTAATAATTTTTGTTGTTAATATACCCGTTGTTTGCAATACTGTTTCACCTCCTGATCATTAAGTTTATCACCCGGGTTATCGTTGAGCTTAATCCACGCGCATACCTCCTCGCCCATCCTATCGTCAGGAACTCCGCATACCTGTCCGTCCATTGAGTGGATATTAAATATAATACAATTTATATTTATATTTATATTACAAATTATATTTATATTTATATTACAAATTATATGCACAAGTTTTTTTTATTAAAGTACAATGCAAATTAAATTATATTTATATTATGTTGTAATATTAATATTTTTAATTAACATCTTAAATAAGCAAGCTTACATAAGCTTTTAAAATGGCTGGATTTTTGTCCAAAACATCCTCCACCTCCTGGGGGTATATATTTTCACCCGCCCTCACTATGATATCCTTTATTCTGCCAATGATTTTCATATAACCTTGGCTATCCATCACAACAAGGTCACTAAATATCAATTACAGTATTGAACCACAAAATTATAAACTATTTATATTTTGAAACAAAATTGGTTTCTAAAATAACCCTTGTTACGTTAGATTATTAATTTATAGATTTTGCACTGACCCTGTTCTATACCAACCACATTCATCAATGACCTCCCGGGTCTTAACGTCATCCCTCCAGTACCCAATCATACGGCTGTGTCCACGTGCTAGTAATTCACCTGATCATATAAATTATTTATCATGTCGTATTTCTTATATTTAAATTGTTAACATTACCTGGTTGGCCACTACGATTAATATAACCAGTTTTAGTGTTGATTATTTTAATCTCAATTCCAGCACCCGGTTTTCCTATAAAAAAATGTGAATAATATTTAAAAAGTTTAAAAGTTCATAATGATGTTAATTACAAAATTGTACACTAACTCACCAATGGTTTCTAAACGTCGTTTTATATTATCTGATTGGTGTGAAAACGTTGTGTACCCTAATGCATTATAAAAAAATATGCCTCACTAGTCAGTGTTCAATACGAAAACTTTGTAAAATTCTATGCCCTGATACTGAACCATATTTATGTTTTCAACAATTAATTATAATTTAATTTATAACAAAGTTTTTATTATGATTACCTGTTTCAGTAGTACCATACGCAACACGTATATCCAAACAGGAGGGTAGTAGAGTAGAAATACGGTAGGTCAATTCTTTGGACACAAAGGTGCCCGACATTACCATCCCTTTTAGACTGTTTAAGTTGATCCCATTATGATGTTGCTCAAGGTAATTTAATATGTCGAATATAATCGTGGGAATGGTAAATATATTTGTGCAACCATGTTTATACATAGTATGCACGAGTTGCCTGGTACTGTACTTGCAGTCCGATATAACTACAAAAAGCAGTTTAAAATGGTTTCATATTCGAATATAATCGTGGGAATGGTAAATATATTTGTGCAACCATGTTTATACATAGTATGCACGAGTTGCCTGGTACTGTACTTGCAGTCCGATATAACTACAAAAAGCAGTTTAAAATGGTTTCATACTCGTTAATTTTATTTTTGAAAAATTACCAAGGGTAAATGGGAAAGCGCACATTCCCAATATTGCGTGCACACCAATTACGTGGAAAAATGGTACCGGGCAACATAATATTTTATCATTACTCTTATCCACGTCAAATGTACACTTATGTATTAGCGAGTTATTAGCTTTATATTAATAATTGTAATTAATAATTCAAGTTTTACAAAATGCATTTTAACGTACCCAAAGAAAATTGTGTTAAGCAAGCACCTTTTGGCTTACCAGTCGTGCCCTATTTATATCATAAAAATTAAACTTATTAAATTATTTTTTAAAAATAATAATTAATAGTCTAACCGATGTAAACATAATAACAGCCGGGTCTTCAGGGGTGACTGATTCAAAAACAGATTCCGGAATAATCATACCATTAGTAGCTTGCTCATACATTAAATGTGTAGTAATACTATATAAATCATTATTCACAGAAAACGTTTCTCCGTTCATAATAATCACATGTTTTAATAGTATTTTATCTTGGTCAATCTATAATATATAAATACATATTATAAATACATATTATAAATGCTATTTTCATATTTTTATTATAAATACTTACACTTTGTTTGCAATTTAGTACATTCATTAAGACCTCCGGAAAATTATTAACTATTTGTTGCAAAGAGTATAATCCTGGCATAAAAAGGGTAGTGATCTGTGCTTTTCGTAACACATAATCCAGCTCATCAGCCTGGTAACCTGGATTTATTGTGCATAGCACTATACCAAGCTTTGAGCAGGCATAAACTATTGGAACCTAATAAATACCATATTAAAAAATTAATAAATGTAATAAATATACTAGTAAAAGTACCCAGTTATATGAATTACAACTCCACACGCCTACAACATCACCACGTTTTAAACCTTAAAATATTTACAATTTTTATAGTACATTGAAAATATTATATTTATATCATACCTAGGCCATATAACTTATTAACAAGCTTGTTTACATCAACATTCAGATCGGCATATGTTTTGATTATATTCTCGTATTCGCTAATAAGTGCCGTTTTATTTGAATCTATAATAAAAATTATATGCCTGATTAAATTGAAATGACTTACTATAATACAATTATAAATATTAGTTGTTATTAAGAAAAACTATATTTACAAACCGTATTCAAGACGATTGCTGAGTAAATCAATAAACCGGACATATTGCAACCCGACCCAATCGTAACCAGATCCATAAGCATATGAATACGAAATTTCTTGGTTATCACTAAATATATAATTATTAAATGTATTAATACGATCATACAATTAGTTTTATAAAATCCCCTAAATAGCCTAAAAAGTATTACCTTGTCATTTTATATTGAATACATGACAATTGTAAAATAAACAATATTATAAATATGACAGATTTGTGTGATAAATCAATTTAGATAATTTAAGGTAACGTAACAATACTAATAATTATTATTGACAGCTATTTATACTTTTTCAAACATAAATACTTAGTAAATAAACACGATGTAATTGAATCTAATTATAATTTATTTGAATAATTTTTCCCACAATCTTATCATAAAGTCTGCAAACATTGTTTACGAGTTTTAAATTAGTTTATACATTATAATATGAAGTTTAGATGATGGAGTAGTTTTTTATTATAATAATAATTTTTTTTATACCGGTATAACTTAACATAGAAGTACCTGTATCATATTATTTAACTAATAATAATTTATGAGATCATTATAAGTTTTATTATAAAGTATTATGAATACATTAAACACTATGAAATTAATGTATATTAAAATAGTTGCGGAAAAGGTTCAGGAAATATACGTTATTATATAAAATTAAAATAATATTTAAAAATATAAAATTCTAAAATTCATTTTTAACTGGTTACACGTTTATTATTTTCATTTGAATATTACCATCAACACATGAATTATAAGTTGGTTAAAAAAATAATTTTAACTACTTAATAATTATTTTGAACATTGTTAAAAATATACAAATAAAATCATATTGCATTATAATGCCTTATAAGGTCTTGTTGTTCATTTCACTTTAAACTATTTATGTAAAATATTATATAAAAATAGACGGAAAACATATTGTTTCAATTAACTAAATAATTATTTTATTGATGCAGTATATATGAAAATTAAAATTCATTTACCTGGAACAATTAATATAAGCCATATTACTCATTATAAAATTAATTCCTAAAGAATATTTATTACAAATTAAAATATTCACTTAATATATCATCAAATATAGTTAAACAAATAAAAGTTTTTGTGTAAAGAAATAATTTATAAATTAATAAATTAATTTAATTTCTGTAAAAATTTTGATATTTCATCCAAATATATAATTAAATAAATTTATTCTCCGAAGATTGAGTTGATAATAAAGTTTTAAAAAATGATTTCAATGCCAACATAAATATTAATAAGTTTTCATAAAATAAGTTTAATACTGGTAATTATTATGGCATTTAATCGGAACTAGAGTGTAAATTAATAAATAAACAATTTCTATAGAAATTAATATTTTTAATAATAAACCTTTAAACTAATTACCGATATAATTATTTTAGCATGATTAATAACATTTAAAATATATGCAACATGTATGTTTATTAGTAAATTTCATAGTAAAAATGTTAAGGGTGTCAATAATACGATATATTTTGATAATTAATAGACATTTCTAGGACAGTAAAATATAGAAGTTAATAGATAAAATAATTTAAATGACTAAAAATCAGATAAATTAAACTACTTGTCTATATAAAACAAGTAGTCAAACAACTTGTATTTAATAATAATTAGAATTGATTGTGTATTTGTTAATGTATAATTAATTAGTTACTGTCAAAGTAATTTTATATACCTTTAAGGGTAATTAAATGGCATTTGATAAAATTTATATTTTACTATAATATTAAAATAAAAATTACTATTAAACGGTATTAGCAACTATAATATATTTGACCAAACATAAAAAATATTGCAA
Organism: Oppiella nova; assembly: GCA_905397405.1. Lineage (NCBI taxonomy): Eukaryota > Metazoa > Arthropoda > Arachnida > Sarcoptiformes > Oppiidae > Oppiella > Oppiella nova. The sequence continues at coordinate 1,549 of CAJPVJ010001193.1, read as the reverse complement.
ATATAATCTTTGAAATAAATTAAAAATTATATGATAACATTATATAATATTAGATTATTTTTTAAAATAAATTTTCGTGTTATATTTTTTATAAATTTATAAACATCTTATGATAAACTTAAATGTAATTAATTAATCAAGTCTACAACAATTACAACTAATTTGTTAAACTTTAATTTTTAAACAAATTTATAAATTAAAAAAATTACATGTTTTTGTATTCACTTTAAAATAAAACAATAAAGCTATACAAAACACGAATTCATTAATTGTAATTATTTTTATAAAATAATAATGTAAGTTCCCAAAAAAACAAAGTGACCAATTAAACAATTATTAATATTTTTAGTAATATGCAGTAAATTTAAGAAAATAAATTTAATATCGAAACTAAAAATTTATATATTTTTATAATTTAATTGAAATATTTTCCAAAATCATGGGTAATAAAATCATATGAATAATAAATAAATTTTAATAAATAAAGTTTATAGTCACATTTAATCATAAAAAGCATTAAATTCCTTTAAGAAATTTAAAATTTATATTAACTAAATGTTAAAAATTATTTTATTAATCAATAAATATACTAATTCTAATTGGATATAAAGTTATTAAAATAATATGAAACAATAATAATTTTCGCAAGCTTAATAAAAATATGTGCATTAATTCTTGGAAAAGTTAATCAAAACAATATACATAACTCAACGCATTTTAATTTACGATTTAATGAAATTATTTTTTATTATTTAATATAATATTCATATAAAATGATTTAAAATTCCATCTAAGCCAATAAATAATAAATTAATTTGTGAATGTCAAATGTTGAGATTATTATCGTTGATGAATGTTTAATGACTTTTAACCTGTATGGGAATTTCCCGACTCATTTTTAATATCCTAAAAATTTTATTTACTTTATCGATTTCCTGATTAAAATACGATCAAACTAAATTTTTGCAAACAATTTTAAATTTTTATTAATTACCCATAATTAATTAATTTAAAATATATTTAAAATTATGCATTTATAAATTAATTTGATTGTATTAATATTTATAATTTTATTTAATATATTTCTAATTTTACACCTTTACATATCACACGTTTACATTAATTAATTATTCAAAGTATATAAACTTTTAAAAACTATATTAATCAAAACCATTTATAAATAAATAAGTTAACTTATAATCATTTTGATATTAACCTTTAATGCCAGTATTTGGGAAATAACAATAGTATAGAAATATTTAATAATATGTCGGACATGGATATAGTGATCAGTGGTATGTCCGGTCGGTACCCACTGTCGGACACCACCGACGAGTTGGCCCGCAATCTGTATGCGGGCACTGATTTGGTCACCAGTGATGACACCCGATGGCCCAGAGGTATACCCTTAATATGAATAAGTCTTTATTACTCTTATCTAATCTATTATCTCATGTATATAATAAACTTAATGTCAGTTTAAAATGTTAATTGAAAAACACACTAGACTTATACGAAATGAACTCTCGGTTTGGAAAGATAATGGACT
>CAJPVJ010001192.1:0-17519 GCA_905397405.1 Oppiella nova | reverse complement strand
GTGAATTTAGCAAGCTAGTTTACTTGATTCGCCAAGTTTAGTCAATTCAAAATGTTAATGGTGTTACTGGCTAACTAATCATAACAATTAAAACCACTCAATCGAGATTCGTGACTCGATGTTCCCTACTAAGGGATAGAGTGTATGGACTCATAAATCAAAATTTTAATTTAAAATATACTTTTATATAATGTTAATCAATTTAATTTTTATATACTAATTTTGCCATATTAAAATAGTTTAAATATACTTTGTTTCTATTAATTAACTATAGCATGCAAGTTTATTATTGTGTTTTTATTAGTTTAAAATTACATTAGTTAAATTATTATTTTGAAGTAATTTTATTTTACTTACATACAGACCCTGCAAATCCCAGTAATGTAAAATGTGAACCATTACTTTGTAAATCACCAAGTTTAAATCCGTGCCAACATGTTTGTGTTGTTGATTCATCAAGACAAAATGGCTATAAATGCGTGTGTCACGATAACTACAACATTTTTAATGATACTAGCTGCGAGCTACAAAAGGGTATAGCTTGTCAATGTCCACGGATTAATGGCTATTGTGATTCGAGCTTAATATGTAAATGCCTTGATGGTTATATATTAGATTCAGTTAGTAATCAATGTGTTCCTACAGGTAAATAAGAATGTTTATTTTTATTAAATTCAACTAAATTATCCGGTATAATTTACAATTGTAGATTCTGGTCAATATTGTTTAAGTGGTATGATAGGTGATATTCAAAAAGATGGCCACCAATACTGCAAATGTGGTCCTGCGTATTTTTTAATAACTTAACTAAGCAATGCGAATTACACGGAATATGTGGCTTTGGTGGCATTGGTCGAAAAGATTGCGAATCTAGAAATGCATACTGTTTTATCGATAAAAATACTATTGCAAACTACCGGTGCGATTGTCCTGAAGGGTGTAGCGTGAATGATCTAGGTATTTGCACCCCTAATTGCTTGTTACAAAATCGCATGGAAAAGTGCATGGCGATTAATGCCTTGTGTATGGACAATGTTGATTTGACCAAGCAACAGTTTGAAGAATTTTGCGTTTGCAACCCTGGTTACATATACGACAAAACAATCTTTGATTGCGTTAAAAGTCATTTAATTCTAAATTTTGACTTATTAATCCGAAATAAGTTAATGTTCACCCTGTATCATCAATTAAACAGCCACTAATTTGGGCTGATTTTGGACACTATAATCGTGACATGGCAGATTTATCTGGAATCTATACAGATATAAAAGAACTTCATCAATTAAATAAAGAATTACAGGAGTATAATACTGGAAATTATACCGAGTGGAGAATTCGCGATTATATTAATTCACGTATATCAAATTTAATTACTACAATAAGCTATATTGTGCCAGGTTCATTGCAGTTATACAAGTTCGAAGTTGATGGGCAATTTTATTTATGCGGTTTTTCGGTTAAAGTAACTGACCAAACAAAGACAACAATTAATATTGGCAAGGACTATTTTCTAAATGAATGCCATGTAGTTTCGCATGGTGATAAAGATTGTTTTATAACTGTATCCGGATCAAATGAATATAATGCTGCGAACGTTATATCAGAAAAGATGCTATTTAATAAAGCATTTTTGGAAAAATAAAATTTTAAATTTAAATATGTTTAAAATAGTAATCATTATTATTAATTAGTTCGTTAATGTAATATTGATACTGTTAATTTAAATAAAATAATTCATTCAACCAAATTGTCATATAATTTACTATATTTAAGTTTAATTAACATAGGTTTAATATTTTATGATTTATTTTTGATTTGTAAATTAAATACTTTTAGAAATTAAGATTTTGTTCATTCTTAAGTTAAAACATATATTTATTTAACTTAAAATAAATAACTTTAATTTGAGTACCTGTGTGATAACTTACTACTCATTAATAGAAACTGATAACATATTAAAATGTTTATAAATATTTTTATTTTAAATACCTCACTTTAAAATAAAATAGACACTACTTTTACCAGTGATATAATTTTAATGTCATACAGTTAAACATGAAATACAATTATTTCTAAAAACTGTAAATACTTCCAAAACATATTTTTAAAATATGTTTATTCTACATGGGTGCGGGTCTATTGACCTAAAAACCAATTGACCTAAACTTAAATAACTTGANAAATCGGTCAACGGGTGCGCTATTGAGCGGGACATTGTGCACAAGGTTCGGGAGCCCTAACCAGTGGCCACATTGCCGATTCTGGACGGTAAACCACCCGAATGTGTCCATTATGATGCGGCCTAAAATCTTGATTGATAAAATTAGTAAAATTGTAACGGAAACACAAATTATCCGTAACCGAAAATTCCCGAGGACATTTAAAGTTGATCAGATCACAGGGGCATATGTCGATTTGACCAAAATCAATCGGAAAATGTCCATTAAAATATAAACTAAAAGTTCTATTTGTCACATTTTTCGTTAAAAATTTACTTAAACCGCTAATGAACAGATTTTAATTTATTAAGTAATTTTCAGAACCGCTAATGTTATTTCTATGGAGGTTTAAAGTATACTTTAATTAAAATTAAAATCTGTTCATTAGCGCAGAGCACTGGTATGGTAGCTTTGACTTTGATTTGACTGACAGTCAATTGAACTTTTTCACTTCATTTGACAAAAACTGGTAAACATTAATGAGTCATTACCTAGGTCATAATACGAAGTCATTCGTAAGATTTATCTCATTTTAGAAAATGACAAAAAATTTTACTTTAAAATCAAAGTTTTATTAATTTAACAAACTTAATAACAATAGATGATTGCTAATAAACAGTATACAGTACAGGGCAGATAATATGTTACAAGTTTGAATTTAATTTTTGAAAAAGTTATTTCCATTACAGCATTGAAAACAACACGAAACTGTAGCTTATTTATCAGACATTCATTTGATATGTTATTTGGCTCTACAAAACACATTACAAACAAAAATATCTCATTTTTCCGAGATGACTACTATTTTCGGTTTTCCATCTATGGAAAACTCAATGCTACGCTATAATGGGTTTCTATTTTTTGATAAAATCACGATTTTAGCAAATATTGAAATATAATTTAAAAATTGATATAATTTAAAAATTTAATGTATTATTATTTTAATGCAAGACTTACACACTAATAATTATTTTCGACATTATATTTTAATTATAAATGATTTTTAAAATAATTTTTTAATTAATGAAGGCAAATATCACTCTGGAACAAAATAAATAGTGGTCATCACGAAAAGATGAGATATTTTTGTTTGTAATGTGTTTTGTAGAGCCAAATAACATATCAAATGAATGTCTGATAAATAAGCTACAGTTTCGTGTTGTTTTCAATGCTGTAATGGAAATAACTTTTTCAAAAATTAAATTCAAACTTGTAACATATTATCTGCCCTGTACTGTATACTGTTTATTAGCAATCATCTATTGTTATTAAGTTTGTTAAATTAATAAAACTTTGATTTTAAAGTAAAATTTTTTGTCATTTTCTAAAATGAGATAAATCTTACGAATGACTTCGTATTATGACCTAGGTAATGACTCATTAATGTTTACCAGTTTTTGTCAAATGAAGTGAAAAAGTTCAATTGACTGTCAGTCAAATCAAAGTCAAAGCTACCATACCAGTGCTCTGCGCTAATGAACAGATTTTAATTTTAATTAAAGTATACTTTAAACCTCCATAGAAATAACATTAGCGGTTCTGAAAATTACTTAATAAATTAAAATCTGTTCATTAGCGGTTTAAGTAAATTTTTAACGAAAAATGTGACAAATAGAACTTTTAGTTTATATTTTAATGGACATTTTCCGATTGATTTTGGTCAAATCGACATATGCCCCTGTGATCTGGTCAACTTTAAATGTCCTCTAAAATGTGACAAATAGAACTTTTAGTTTATATATTAATGGACATTTTCCGATTGATTTTGGTCAAATCGACACATGCCCCTGTGATCTGGTCAACTTTAAATGTCCTCGGGAATTTTCGGTTACGGATAATTTGTGTTTCCGTTACAATTTTACTAATTTTATCAATTAGGATTTTAGGCCGCATCATAATGGACACATTCGGGTGGTTTACCGTCCAGAATCGGCAATGTGGCCACCGGTTGGGGCTCCCGAACCTTGTGCACAAAGTCCCGCTCAATAGCGCACCCGTTGACCGATTTGACCATTTTAAGTTGGAAATTGATTTAAATCAACTCAACTTAAAGTAATCGTGACTTTCCGAGGTCATTAAATAGGTATCTGGCCAGATAATTATAATTTACCCGATATGAACCTATCATTATGTCGCACTCTTAAAAAACACTTTTTACAAATATGGTCACTGCGGCCAAGCGGTAAATCATGTACTTTTAACAGTGGAGTAGGTGGTTTCTTATGGGGGACTCTAATTGCTGTTAATTTATCATATGATTATCTGACCTACCCCGTGAATTAACCGAGAAATACGCCTGACACTATCATTATGACGCATACTGTATTCGAGTTATAATATTATAATAGTGTAATAATTTATTAAAATATTAAATATTTAGAAACTATTTTTTTATCAGTCTATTAAAAACAGTATTAAGTAATTTTAGTTTAATAGCCTTTAACACGGACGTACTTAATAAAATACATTTTGGATCATAGCTTAACATTCATGGGATACAGTGCCCAGTTACTATTACCTATAACATTAGTAATAAATGTAGATCAAAAATGTTGTTCAACAATGTTAAGCTATGTTTTAGACCTTTGCAATGAATCATACTGTGCTCACTTGTACTACACTTATAATATACTTTTATATAATTTATGTGCTTAACCCAATTAAATGTCACTGCTAAAAAATGTACGACATTCTTGACATTTAATTTGATAGATACAAAAGTATATTTAAGATGAGTCTATCTATACCTGAGATTAAAATATGAATTACTGTTTAATACGATTTATATCCGCATTTCACAATAACTGTAAATGTCAGATTATATTTATTACTTGTAAATATACTACTAGATTTTTATATTAGCTAGAAAAACAAAATAAAATAATTTCATGTTTGCTATCGACAAATATTTTCGTTTCGCTGTCTAAACATATTTATTGCTATTATTTTTAAATATACTACTCGTATGTATAGACAAATACGGGAGACATTGATGGGAGGGCTGGCAGTGTCGGTGTCAACACTTATTTACCACCCCATAGATAGGCATATAATATATTGAACGTTAATATAGTATAAGATTTTTATTATAACCTATTGTTTGCTGTGTTTCTCTAGTATTCATAACATTTTGATAAGCTATAAAAATATTATCAATTTTTATTGTGTGTTTTAGCTCTCATTGAGCACATGATTGTATAAAATAAAAGTATTATATATAGGGTGACCAGAAATATTTGAGCACCAAGGAGGACATTTGCCATAAATGCAATGTTATGGGGAGGACGTGAGGAGGACATGATATTATCAATTCACAATTAGTTATTTGTATACAGTATATAAGCGTAAATAACTTTAACTACTGATCAGATAAATTCAAGTTAACCTTGCAATGTAATTTAATTTAAACTAATTCACTTTAGAAAACTAGAAGAATTACAAAAACTAGTATGTGTTTTATTTAATCAAACATCTTTTCAAACAATATTTTATCAAAAATAGTATTGCATTTACTAAATCTAATGGAATTAATCATATTACTTTACAACTACTTACTATAAAGCTTATAAAATTAGCACAAATGGAACATTTAATGCAACTTATGTCAAAGGAGGACATCATAATGTCAACCTCAAAACACCGGGGCGGACAGTTTTCTGTGAGGCCAAAAGGAGGACAATCCTCCTCACGGGGGACGTTCTGGTCCCCCTAATTATATATAACAAAACATCGTATTGATTTTATGCTATTTCATATTTCATTAAAACTTATGATAAATAATAGAAATACTTGTGATTTCCAATTGAGATTATGCACTGAGCTTTGTACTTGCCGATTAGAAGTATAAAGTTTTAAATTTTTAATAATTTTAAAAATAACGATGGTCAGTTTATTTGTTACTAGTGATCAAATAATGTTTGTTTTAATAGGTCATCTAGGATTTTAAAAATACTATGCTGCTTATTAGAAATTGAATTATTATACAGTATATTTTATGTATGAATTATTTTTACAATTGCTAGGCTATTTGATGTGGTATTTTATTTATTATTTATAACAAGCACATTTAAAGTGGGTTTAGTGGAGACTAAAATCTTATGTTACATGAAATGCTTATATCTAAAATACTGGGTAAACTTTTATAGTTATGAGCTCACACATTTGTGCACATTATGTACCAGTACCCTTAGGACTGGCATTTAATATCCTAAACCAATTGTGAACTAAGTTATGTAATATTTTATTAGATTAATGTTATCGCTGTAAACTATCAATATGTATGTCTCAAACAAAATGCAATATTATTTTATAAATCAAATTATTTAATATCCTTAAAAATATTATGTATATTTTTTTGAATGTTAAAATTCACCAAGGAAGCTTAACAATTTTAAAATTTTATTAATAAATCTCTCTCTCTCTCTCTCTCTCTCACTCACTGTATGTGTAAGCGAGAGTGAGTGAGAGAGAGAGAGAGAGAGAGAGAGAGAAAGTTACACAAAATATAAGCAATGTCAATATTACAATAGAAAATAAAATACACACAAAATATTTTGCATATTAATCAATAAAATATTTTCAATAACCCAATCAATACATAACAACATTGAAATGATTAATAAAACCGCCCGAAAACTATACGGATATTTCAGATCAATATAGAAATTCTTGCGATTAATACCCATTAGAATGAGTCATAAAAAGTGTATTTTATATAACATTTTTCGAGAATCTACTTAAATATAATACTTAAACTAACGGATAAAAATCACAATGAAATATAACGTATTGAAAATGAATTGCTATTGATTTCGAGTAATCAATAACCAGGGTAATTATCAGCGCAAATGGTCTCAACACTTGAATTATGAGTTAAAATATAAGTCAAACGTCTTTTAACTATACGTTTAATTAGGTCTCACTTGAAGTGAACAAAAAGTTTTTCATTTTTGTTAAGAAATAATTTTCAAATAAATTTAATTTGTGATTTATATATACTTATTGTTAACTAATTATGGACATATAGTTTTCATAAATTCATTTGCTAATTCATTTTCATTTTATTTATTTATTTTATATTTAGTGTTTTATATTTTGTAAATTATAAATTAGTTTTTCAATAAAATGGCCGTAATTAAAACATTACTGCCATTTTTATTACTACTGTGTTATGCAATACAAAGGACGTTGTGTGATGGTAATGTTAATTATTTATTTAGCTTGTTTATTTTCAATAAACTTTTATAGCTATTAAAATTTTTATTATAATACTTATTATAGAAAAAAATTACAGATATTCTTATTTTCTAGTTTTATTTTAAAATCTTGTAAAATTATGTTATAGATTTACAAAGTTATCCATACATTAACAAAATCTTTGATCTATAACAATTACAAATGTAATAAGTATTAGTAACTTGGCTCTGTAACCCATGAATGTTAATCTATTATGTTATCTATTACAGTATAAATAATATAGTTAAATATCGTATTAAAAGAATTTAATGAAATTAAAAGTAGTTCCTATTATACCTAAATATTATGTTCCCAAATAAATTCATAAAACTATTGTCAAGGTTATAAATATTTTTTAATAATTTGTTATTTTAATATGTTCATACAATATATAAATAATTAAATAAAATTTCTAAAATTTTTTAATTGAATATAAGAAACGTAAAATTACAAGTAGGGGCGTTTGTAGCAGTAACCACTTAAATTGATAAGGATATTATTTTATTATATATGAAAAACAAGTTAAATTTCCTGTTATGTTTTAATGTCAAACCATAAGTAAAATTATTTTAGATAACAATAATCAATACCTTTTACCTGTGCTTATCACAATATATAAAATGATTGCATAGCCAAGTTGCAATTTATTATAACTGACTATAATCTTATTTTAAAATATTAAAATATATTGTTTAATTTATATTTTAAAATTGAACTTATTAAATTTAATAGGATTTAGGAATAGTAATTTTAATTGATTAAGACCTTTGTTGTATTAAATTATAATTAATAATAGGTTAGATAACTTAAAAATATATTATATAGAATTTTTAAATTTACAATAAGACTAATTTCAATAAATATTTTTAAATAATTCTCATAAAGTTATATTTCACAATGATTATTATTTACAGCTATATACATAAAATTGTATAATAGAATCATACCGAATAATGAATAATACATATAAAACACATTTTTATATAGTTTCATAATTTTATATAATTTATGAACAAAATTAATAAATTTTTAATATAATTATTTACAAATTAAGTTGTGGTTGATGACAATTGGACAAAAATTGAGCAAAGTGCTGATCCTGCTAAGCTTGTAACATGGCCCTATGTGGACAACGAGGACAAATTATTGGGAAAGCCTACGGAATTCTTTTACATAACTTACAAAACAAGAGCCAATTTTTTAAAATTCAAGGAGGACGTCTACAAAAATCTTAATACGTCAATCAATCATTTTGTATTTAGATTAAAGGTCAGTTTAGAAATAATTTAAAAAAATTATAGCAAGCTACATTTATAGTTATGTGATATTGTCGTTAGATATGGGCCTACACAAATGGTCACATACCGAACTTGAAAATTAAATACCAAAAAGATAAATCTGGAAAATTCATATTTGAGGACGATATTACCACGGATTATAGCAATTTTCAAAATTATTGGATCGCCCGACAATACGTCCTAACGCGACAACAATTAATCGACTTTGACATTGACTTTGAAATGGGAACGAGCACCAGGATTGCACTAAAGGACATATCACGTATGTCATAAAATTAATATTATTTAAATCTTAAATAATTAAGTAAATATTTTTTAAAAACCTAGTTGAATACTTGACATCTGGCACGAAAAGTGAACGACAAGTGGTGCATTTTAATAACTATAACAACTCGTTTTATAATAACCGCTTCTCAAATAGCGATCCACCTATCCAAAATGTAATTAAGGACTGCAAAATTCAAAAATTGAATCAAAATTGCTATAACCAAGATGACAAAGGATTTTCGTTATCCGGCACTACATTCGCGACCACTGCAAACGAAGTCCGAGTAACCGAAAAGACTTGTATAAAGTTTGAATACTACGCGACAAAGGCTACCGAAATTAATATACACTACTCGTACTTTAAAGAAGGAGAGAAAGCTATTTTGGATCGCACCAAGAACAAAATATTTACTATTAAACCCAAAGTAAATTTTAAAGCCCAGTCAGTTGAAACCGCGACAATATGCTTGCCAGATTTGTTGGCGATTAGCACCAAGTTGAATATCTTTGTCGACGTGTTACAAGGCGCAGATCAGGTTAATGATATATCAATTAGATTGACCAAGATTACCGATGACAAATACAAATGGGAGGATACGTTTAATAGCCTGGTGCAAACATTTCAATCGCCACAAGTGACTACTAAGGAATGGCCGCTTAGACAACCGGAAGATTATTTTATAGAAGGCGATAATATGTTTACTATTAGAGGTATTTATAAATACTAAATGAGAAAAATATTAATGACTAAATGTTATTTATTATGCGTTTATAGCCAATATTATTAATGTTGTAGTCAAACTTGTATAAAACAAAGTTTAAAAAAATTACTATTTAATCCAATTTCTAGCACAATTATTAATTTGATAAACTTGTTAAATTTAGTTTCATCCGAAAATGACGTACCCGGCTCAGCGTACTTAATGGGACAATGGATTAAGTATGATAAGAGCTTTGCGACCAACAATGGCCTATTTACGTTGACCGTTTCAGACGAAAAGTATTTCAACGCATTTAATATATTCGGAAAAATTTGCAATGACTTAGCACAGTGTTTTGACTTGAACATTTTTAATGTCGTGAAAGATACAACCGTACCCAATAAACTTACGTGGAAATACACATTTAACATCACCGAAATGACCGACACAGAATATATGAAATTATTTTTTGAAATCCAATACTTTAAGCCAGAAAGTACTAGTTTTACTAAAGATTTTACATTTAAGATTGATTTTAAGTTGGAAAATTTTGGCAGTCCATGCGAAATGCTTAAAATTAAGAATTTTTGCAATTCGCATGGTACTTACGATCAAAAAACTTGTGATCAAGTTATGGCTGATCCTTTAAGTTCCGCCCCCTACAAATGTTTGTGCAAGAATGGTTATACTGGAGATAAATGCGACAAGGTTAACCTTTGCTTATCAAATGATTTTTCCGGAATGGTATGTTTGAATTATTTATTATGGTATTGAGAAAATAATATAATTATTTAATTTTATTTGATAGAAATCTGCCAAGTCTCTATGTAGTAAAATAGCTCCAGGCCTCCAATGCGATGATGTTGGCTCCACATTTGATGTCATTAATGTTGATTACACAAAACTAGTTTACAGATGTGCATGTACCGATGTGCATAATGCGGATAAGAAATTTATTTGGGATAGGTAACTATTTGCTGTATAAAAGCATTTGATTTAATTTTAAAATTAATTTTAGTGGCATCACGGATTGTAAAGAACTAGCCCCTCCTAAGGCAACCAATTGGGAAACTGATGGCAGCCCTGATAAATATCACCCGACGACAAATGTTGGGAATAGTTTGGACTACGAGTTCACCGAGATGAGTACTACAAAAGTGGACCTGTGCCCCACCATTGACTACACACTTAAAGATCCGGCCAAAAAGGTTACTCTCCAAGTTAATTATATAGAGGGCACGAGTGCACCGAAAAAATTATTTATACAAGAATTGTCCCCTGATCAAACTCACATTAATTTTTGTTTGCGAGATTTTATCATGACACCGAATGATAAACAATTTAAAATATCGATTGTTGCCAACGATGCCGACACTGTTAAATTTGATACACTACATGGTGTCTTATTTACCCCTACTGTCAAAAATATTAATATCAAGGTCATTAAACCAGACAATTATGTCAAATTGATACCGGGGTTCAACAAGAACCAACAATGGACTTCATTTCCATATACCGATCTTAAATGGATACTGAGCCCTGATGAAAAATCATACAGTATTTCAGGTAATACTTTGAAAAAAATTATTTATATATATATTATTAAAAATTAATATTTTAAACATAATTTAAATTTTTTCAGTTAACGTTAAGAAAAATGGGCAAGTTGAATCATATTTTATTAGCGATTGGATTGAAAACGTACCGGAAATTTATAAAGAGCCGAGTATAACCCTCGAAACTGACCCCGCTGATAAAAATCTTTTAGTCATCGGGAAAGCTATCTTATGGGACAAAGCCGGAGAGGAATTTCCGGTAAATCCACAACAAATTCGTAGCGATTCCGGCCGACAAGTCATCGATATTCCCAAAGTTGATCGAAAAGATTCAAAATATTTTAAATTGGTATTAAAATTCACATTCAAGGGCAATGACAAAGATGATTCAAAAACATTTAACGTTAAAATTAACGACATTTCAATTGGAAATCCGTGCGATGATAAAATTAGCGATAAAAAACCATGTAACGCTAAAGGTATATGCTCCGGCATTAAAACACAATTGCCAACTAGCCCCGTTGATTATAAATGCGCATGTTATAATTATAATGAATATTTCGGTTATGATTGTGAGATAAAACGTTGCACAGATTCAGGTGTAAGTAATTTTTAAAAATTATTTCCAGCATATTTTATCATTTAAATCTTTGTAGATAAGAGATAAATGCGACAAACTGCCTAGATTGCCAACATTTGCTAGCTATTGTAAACAGTTAGATGGAACTGATTATGAATGCAAATGTCCTGAAAATGAATTCACATTTGATGCTAAAACTAAAACGTAAGATTGAAATTTTTAAAAATAATTATACAACAAAATATATTTACGTTTATTGAATATAGTTTGAAATATTATATACATAACAACACATTTGATTTATATAAAATATTTAATTTTTATAATCAAAAGTTAATTCACATTAAAGTTGTATAATTTTCTTTAAAATAATTATAAATTTTAAATGTAAATATTTTTAAATTCATAGTTGTACTCAAGCAAAACATTACCAAAAAGTCGTGACAAGGTGCGATAACAAGGAATGTGCATTGTTCGCCCTAGAATCTGGCAAACTGGAATGGGCAAACAAAAATATGCCCCAAATCTCGCACAATGACGATGTATTTCCGTTATACGTGACAGATAAAACTAATCAAAAACTAACTCAAAAAGTCACAGTTGCCGATACTACTAAAGATTATTGTTATACATTAAAATACTATGCTAATGCTGGTAGCACACTTACAGTTGCCTCCGGGGTTAACACGGGCGGATTAAAGTATACAAGGCAATTTGTTGATGCCGATTTAAGCGAGCAAACACTTTGCCTATCCGAGTTGACACCGACAATTACTCAAGCTGCAATTATTACATTCACAACGACATTAGCTGCGGATCAACATATGGGTGTTAATATTCCCGACAAAGATATTACTAACCCGCCGTTGTCTATATTGGATAATAGATTAATTTCCTGGATAGATTCTGTAAATACATTTGATGTGTTATTCCCGACAAAAATCCCAAATTTCCCGCCACCAAAATCGAACGAACCAAGTAAAGCATTTTGGAATTATATTGTTAATACCACTAAATTCGAGTTTAACCGTAAGTTGAATTTTGTATAATAAAATGTGTGTTAAATTAATGTTGAATTTTTAATCAAAATTTTTTAATTGTAGCAAAAAATACTGGAACAAAAATTACATCCTATTTAATAAGTAAATGGATTGCAAACACAACTGAAACAGTCAATTTGAGATTTGACATTTCCACTGAATTTACTGGTTATGCGATTGAGTTTGTCATATTTGATGATAAAATGACAGAAACACCCGGCTCAACTGTAGTTATTGGTGACAAACTAATAAACGATAAAGTATGTGAATTTAAAATTATTAACAATAATTATTAAAGTTATAGAATATTAAATTAGTTTGATTAATTAATTCTTTATGCTAATATTTAATAAGATATTAATAGATTTTAATCATTGTTATATATTTTTTCACTAATAGGCAACACAGTTACCAACTAATAAAATCCCAATTGGTAAAATAGCTAGTAGCACTTTTAAATTAGGTTTAAAAGTGACATACACCAGGAAAAAAGATGAAACAAAGCCATTGTTCACGATTGAAAACCTAGATCTAAATGACCCGTGTGTGGATGATGCACATAAATTAATTGATTGTAATACCAAAGTTAGTAAGGAAATATGCACGAGAGATGTACTGGATAAAACAAAAGGAGCATTAGTATTTGTGTGCGGTAAATGTAATACAGACAAACCAGGTGATTATTGGGGACCAAAATGCGAACACAAAAACTATTGTAATCTACCATACGGGGTAAATATTAAAAATATATTTTAACTTTTTGTAATGATGTCTAAAAGGTTTACAATTACTAGAATTCGAATTATAAATAATTTAATATATTTTAGGAATTTTTATATAAAATTAATTATTTATTGATAATTAAGCAAAAATATATTTATTAATCTTATTTTACAGGGTCAATCAAAAACAGGTACAGAAATTTGTAAGGGGGATGCACATAGTACCGGTGATTGTTCTATCGATAAACAAGGTGATGCATTTAGATGTAAATGTAAATCTGACGATTTGTATTGGGAACGATCTGGAAAAGATACAACATTAACAATGGGGTATATACCAATTAAATATAAAATAATCATAATAAATTTAAAAATCTTACTTATCTATTAATCTAGGTGCTTTCCATTACCTGTGTGCATGGGTGTAAAATGTGAGGCTCATCAAGAATGTGACGAAAAGACAGGATCTTGTAAAGCAGCAGAGGGTTATTGGCAAAAGGATCCGTCTAAAAAGACTGAAATATTTAAATATGATCCATGCGATCAAAAATTTAGAAAGGAGGCTACCGATCTATTTAAACAAGAAATTCCTTGCAACGATCCTTTAGCTAAGTGTCGAATAGATTTTAAAGATCCTAAAGTCCAATATTGTTCATGTCCCGTTGGGTATCAAAGAATAGGTAAGTTTAAAACCAATCAGCAATATTATTTAATAATTAATATATTAAATATATTTAATTTATCATAAATATTAATACACATATACATAAACATAATCATTAAATTGGAAGCATGGGTTGATGTCAGTAAATTATACAAAAATAATCGGTATTAACCCAACTATATGATAATATCCATCATTTGAATTGATCATGTTTTGCCAATATCTTAAACCAGTCTCGTCAATCAAATTATATTCATTGAGTGATATACAAATTTTACGTATATAATAACATTATTCTTATGGACAGTTCAAATATCCAGTAATTTTTTATATAAATTCGTTTACAAATATTTTTCGTAAACTTAACGAATCTATGTATTGATATCTAAAGGTTTATTTCCGTAAAAGTATTTGAGAAGTTCTGTAAAAAGAAATGTTATTTAATATGTAAAATGCCTATGTCACCTAGTAATTATAATTGAATTGACAGGACTATTAGATGATATTAGCCAAATATGATCAATTCAAATGGTCGATACGGTCATATCGTTAGGGGTAACACTAATAATTCTTGTACAATTTACTGAAAACTTACAACCCTCATAAGTATATAATATAAAATAATTTTAAGACTAACACTGTTAAATCAACTAACGATTTAAAATATTTGGTATTAAAAAATATCAATTCTATAAGAAATTAATTATAATTTTTTATAATAATTAAATTAAAATGTTAATTTGTGTACAGAGGGTGCTACCAAAGAAGACACAAAATGTGACCCTTATTTATGTAAATCACCTGTACTCAATCCGTGCCAACATGGTTGCCAAGCAGATAAAACACAAAAGTTTGGCTACAAATGCTTTTGTCAACCTAATTACGAAGTTGACCCAGCTGATCCGACTAAATGTAAACAGAAAACAACACCATGCGATTGTCCACTTATAAATGGATATTGCAATGAGGATAATAAATGTGATTGCATATATTCCCTTGGATATGTGAAGAGTAAAAGTGGTAAAGCTTGTGAAATAAGTGGTATGTTAAATTTTAAATTAAAATAAAATTAAATTTTTAAGAATGTTTAACCCTATATTATTAGATCGTGGACAGTATTGCCTAAGTGGGAATGTGGAGAAAACTGAAGGTTCAAGACAATGTGCGTGCGATGACGCAGCCGGGTACGTTTTCGATGCTACTAAAAAACAGTGCGTATTAAAACCCATTTGTGGTGAGGGAGGTGTTGGTCGCAAAGATTGTGACTCCAAAAAAGCATTGTGCTTTTTAAACCTTGATGATCCTACCCAAAAATACCAATGCGCCTGTCCAAGAGGCACAATTAAAGACGAAAATCAAATTTGTGTTAACGTTTGCGATTTGAAAAGTCGACGGGAAATGTGTGCCGCGGTTAACGCTGAATGCAATCCCGACGCCGATGATACGAAACATACCGAGGTTGATCAATTTTGCCGATGCAAACCTGGTCTAATGTTCTATAATAAACGTTGCGTCGCCACTCAATATTCAGTGACTTTCTCACTGAAACTCAAATACATAAAAGACAATCACAAGATATATGTGCCATTTGCTTTACAAACACAACCATCGAGCGGGGTTGATTTTTCGAAACACACTAAACCAATGGAGGATATTGATGGAATATATCAAGAAATAGAAAATCTAAACACATTGAATGGAAAATTGGAAAGTGCAAAATTGGATGATGCTAATAAATGGAAGTTGTGGACTGAGATTGAAAAAAGAATGCGCAATTTATTATCCAACATGAATGATATTTTTAAAGTTGGCGGTAATGCCGACGATGCCATCGTATTACAAACATTTGATTACAATCCGAATGGTGACTACTACACTTGCCAATTTTCGGTGGTGTTTAATGGAAACGCCAGGGTCAGCCACGCGATCAAAGAATATTTCACAACAGACCTATGCCACGACCCCGTAGTCAAGGGCTCTACAGAGTGTTTTATGTCGGTTTACGACGAAACCGGGCCCAAGCCGTCGTTTGACATTCCGACCGATCCAACAAAATCCGATAAATTTCTAGTACCTAAATCTGATCTTGATGGTACATTTGCAATTAATCAAAAGGTAGATAATTGTTAAGCATTTAGCCTGTTCAATAAAAATTGTTTATTTAAAATTATTTACTTTCAAACTTTTATATAATTTAGAATTGCGAAAAGAAATATGGACTATGCTCGCAATATTCTAAGTGTACTCCTGATCCTAAAGGGACGTCACTATACTCTTGCAATTGTAACTCTAAATACTTTGACGTTGATAAAGATCGTACTCACGCATTGCAAGTGTACAATAAGCTAGATTCAAATTTCCAAATTGAATTTTGTATAGGTAAATTAATTGGAAACTTATGGCACTTAAATTATGATAAATTAATCAAAATATTTATATTTCTACAAACTAGTCAAGGACCTATGTAAGGGTCTTTGTGGCACCTCAGAAGCCGGAAAATGTCTACAAAATACGACTGAGACAGACGACGGTGGGACTTCGGTAGCTGGCTGTCAGTGCAACAAAGGCTATACATTAATTGCATCCAAAAATCTATGCTCTCGTAAATATTATTTTAAAAATATAATGTTAAATTTTTGATTCACAAATAATTACAGTATATTTTAGAATCTAGAAAATACAGTTTATAAAATCTTTAATCTAGATAGCAACGTTAGATAATTTGTAAAATTATTAATTCAATACTAATAATTTTTATATGATTAGCAGGATTAAATGCTAAATTTTTTTAAATTTAACTAAACGACCTCTTAATTAATATTGATAGCTAATTGCGATGGTTACGAGTGCAACGGTCACGGAAAGCCTAAACGCCTGGACGATGACATTGGAAAAGGACAGTGCGGTTGCGATTGCGAAGAGAAATACTACGGCGAGAACTGTAAGGACGAGTACAGCGCCGCAATGGGCGGTTGGATCGCCGGTATTGTCATCCTAGCCGTCGCCGTAGTCATCGCCAGCATAGCCGCCGGGGTGTTCTGGCGCCGGTATGTGTCTTAATCCTAGATTCAATTTAATTGAACATGTTAATTCTCTATGAACAAATACTCATACGAAACTCTCTACATACTTTTTCTACCCTTCAAACTATGTGTAATATATTCAGAGCAAAAAAGCAGTCGAATGCACCGGTAGTGTTAAATCGGATGCAAAGGGAAAGGTTGGTCTCACTTATAA
>CAJPVJ010001191.1:0-17522 GCA_905397405.1 Oppiella nova | reverse complement strand
CAGACTCACCGCTCTTCAGGAAAGGGGTCTCTCCTCTCATTTGGACACTAATCACGAAGAGTTCTAACGCCCTCTCACTCTCTCTTCTCTTATTGTTATCTTATTTTTACAATTATTTCTTTCAAGTCATGTGGAAATTGTAAACTAAATCATTAAACAATTGTTTTGTAATTATTATATAATTATGCATTCATTTCATTACTATTGCAGGGATTGTATTGTTTCTCAATATTTAAATATTTAATAAATGATAAATGAAACAAATGTTGAGTCAATTCATATGATATATCAAACATTAAACTACTCAAAAGTGAACTCAGACGTGAATCGGTATCACAATAGAAATACCCTGGTCAAAACGTATTTTAATATAAACTCAGGTTTACAGTATAGCCACAACTTTTGTTCAAATTGTTAATTTTTAATTAAAGAATTTAATGTTTAAAACAAAATTTTACATAAATTTACATATTTATAATTGTAATTAATAAGAATTTTAATGATAATAAAAAATTCCTGAAATAGGTACTCGCTCATATTGAATTCTCTTTCAAATCCAGTTATCAGAATAATTTTATCTAGCATAGTTTTTGCTGTACAATGACTATTGATTCCCTTGGACGTGGTGTAGAGACATAATGTCTTCGAGAAAATATCTCATCAAATAACTGTTCTGGAGCATCTCAAAGATTAGATTTGACCATTGATTAATGCCATTGAAAAAGATTTTGGATTTGTTATTTGATACAGTTATTGTCTATGGCAGTAATCAATGGTAAAATACAATGTTTGAGATGCTTCAGAACAGTTATTTGGTGAGATGTGTTAAAAATTAAAACGCAGACCTTGTACATTCTTTGAGATCTATCCAGGGACTAATTAAATTTACCCTGAAACTTGCAATAATTTTGCAATAAAATCTCCATTCCCTCCCGGTGCTTCAAATTAGCAAAAATCTGAAAAATTCTATATCGATAAAGAATTGAATTATCTACATTTTGCACATCATAACATTGTTCTAGCTCGTTTGGTTTCATTTTCAAAATTAATGGAAATTTGGTTTTACTGAGGTATCAGGCCTCCCAGTGCTAAAACTAAACATTTTAGGGAAAATCTATCAAGGGCATGTATCCTTTGATTTTGATGCTCTTTCGAATGGTACCCTGATCATCTCTGTATCTCCTATAGTTTTAGCTCCATAGCATAAGCCGGTGCTAATAACATACCGGTGCTGGTACAAAGTTATAACTTCTGTGCTTTGAAGTCAATTAGAATTGTAAAAAATTAAATTTTTTGTTTTGTTTTAGCTAGCACAGTTTTCAAATGAAGGTCGACGCCCGTACTTTTGCAGCAATGTAATATCAATACACTGTAGCATTAACAAAATACGGCCATTCATTTATTTGGTCCCATTGTTGCCATTTTTATAATTTATAAGACATTCGCAATTAGGATAATATATAAAATAATTTATTAGCAATTCAATTATTAACAATATATACAACAAAAATATTTTGCAGTCAAATAAAACATATATTTTGTGACAATTGGAGACATTAATGGTTGAAAAGAATAAGTGGTTACAAGTGGTCGCCGTTATTGAGGGAAATCGTACGACTTCTCTGGCGACCAAAAGTATAAACTGATTGCAAATCTTTAAGAACTTCATGTTCTTTGATCTCAAGAGTTGAGGGCCTGTTCTCTGGATTGTGGGACAAGAGTTTGCTGAGGAGATCGCACTGTAAGTCAAATGAAAGTCATGTTTTCATTATTCTGTAAATATCAACAAATCATTTATTTGCAAACCTCTGAACAATATTTGTCACTAAAATCTTTGGGGAATATCTGTTTTCTGGCGTTATTTAAGATTATGTTTCTCTCCATTTCTGTCTTAAAAGGAACTAAGAGTTCGAATAATATGATTCCCATTGAAAATATATCCACTTTATGACTGTACGGGTGGTTTTGGATCTGATATTAAAGTGAATACCAGGTTAATAGTACATTATTTTGAATATAGTAATGAAAATTACAAATACCTGTTCGGGACTCATATATAATTGAGTGCCGACACGATTGGTGTGGGAACTGGAACTTCGATTAAGAATAAAGCAATTGATATCATCGGTTGAGTTGTGTGCGGACGGAGTGTGTGACTCCTCCTCGACAGCAGTGGCCGTCACTAACCCGAAGTCACCGATCTTTATGTTGCCGTCCATTGAAAAGAATATATTTGACGGCTATTTCATACATATAAACACGTTATAAATATTCATAGATAATGTCGTGTACAGTACAGTACATTATAAAAGTTGTTTAATATTCATTACTTTAATAATGAAATAAAATAATATTCATTACTTTGAGATCGCGATGCATTAAACCCATTGAATGCACGTAATGGACAGCACTGACAATCTGGTCGAATATATCTACCACTGTATGCGAGTCTCTATTAAGTGAGTTATTTAAGAGCCAGTCCTTCAGAGTGTCTTTTCTGCACAATTGCATCTGAATGTAGAGATAACAGCGCGGAAGCACTGGATTAAGACTAAGCGGCCGATTATTGCTCTCAATTAAGTCATTGCTTTTCTCAGCGGATTTGTCATCACTACAGTCACTATCTTTTGATTGCAACACTTTTTCATTCATATTCTTTTCAATTACTTTAACTGAAGAGACGTTTTCATCGAAAACAATGTCAAACGATTGGTTGCTTTGAGTTTCTGTTAGGACTCGCGCAGATTTATTGAATTCAAAACTCGTTTCAGAACTCATTTCTCGTCTCCTATACCGAAGTGAAGTCTTTACATCACTTACAGTCGTCTTATTGATCACTATTTGTTTGTTTTTGTTGATGAACTCATGTGTGGACGCAATGTCTTCACTGTCCCACTGTTTGTCTTTGTCTTCCTGCCATCCGGGCGGCGGTAGTTCTACCCAAGCGTTATAATACCTAACAATCCCCGAGTGATCCAATTTAGACAAAGCCCTCACTTCTCGCATCACTTTCTCTCTGTGCTCTTTGCGCACCGGAAGGTATATCCTTTTGACCGCATAATGACTTTCATCGATAATATGTTTGGCCTCAAACACCAATCCAAAGCCTCCCCTTCCCAGCACTTGGATTGGCTCGAAGTCTGTTTCATACCTCGAATTAAACACATTTTCTGCAGAATTGCTTGAATTGAAAGGTGAAGAGAAGGATGGCGTGGACGGCGACGGAGTTTTGTTACTCTGATCCACATTTGAGTCACTTTTAAAGCAAACGTCTTCTTCGCATAATTTAAGTTTAGTTTTAAGTTTTCGTTTCAATAGAGAGAAAATAAAATTGAGAAGAAATGCCGAAATAATGGAAATGGCGGTCACTTCGCGCCAGTAATGCCAAAGCGATGCGATCACTATTTGTTGCATCAAACCATTGCCTTCATCTTCACATTTATCTGATTCCCAGTCATTGTATTGTTCTTCACTCGAATTAATCAAACATTTGGTCTCATTCTCTTCGATAGCATTAAACAAATAATAACCGTTTGAATCATTTTCGGACGAAATTGAGAGCGAGAAGTGAGGACTTGAAACGAACTCGAGATCTGATTCTGAGTCCAACTTTTTGTTGTCCTCGAAGACAATGGCCTGAGGTTTCCATTCAATTTGCAATAAATCAGACTTCGAGTCCTTTTTGTCCTTCAGTTCCGCAGTCAACAAATCGTTTGTAATCTTAGTTTCAGAGATTTGAGCCCTGATTTTGTCAGAGGACTGGATATACCATTGATTGCGATAGAGTCCCACATAAACGGATGGTTGCAAACCGTTGGCGTTCAGGTCATTGTGTGTAAACCCAAACAGTTTTTGTTTGTCGAATAGGTTAAGAGCATTGAGTCTACCGTTTCGATAGTGCCAGACGTGAACCAGTGGTGAATCAAACATATGAGACCATCGCTTAGTGTCTGCTTTGTCCTTATCTTTGCTGCTAATGTGAGCTGAGATGAAACCGTTGGGAACTATTACTTTAAAATCTGTTTCTTCAGATATATCATCACTTTGTCCTGAAATGGGTTTCCCATCAAAAGACACCGAATCCGAGCATTCCGAAGACATTTCATACAATTGGGGTTCAGTTACGGAGAAAAACCATTTTTGTCGACCACTTCGGGGATCGATCGCACGAACCGTTTGTGTGATTCGTTTAATCAAAACCAAGTCATCAAAGGTTTCGTTTTCGTTCAGTTGAGTCGTCGGACAGCCGTCGAGACCGCACTCGTAGAAGACACGGCCCGTCGATATATCAACGCCTGATATGTGACTCTCTTGTCCACCAGTTATCACCAAATCGTCGCCTAATTTGTAGGAACTCTTGAGAAGTGTGTCGGCATTCAGTGGTATTCCGTCGACAGTCTTCCCGTTATAGAGATATAGGTTTCCATCGAGTGATGGCACGACTTTCACCACTCGACCTCTTCGGGTGATCTCGAAGTCACTGATTGTGGACGAGAGAAGTGGTTGTGGTGTCAGAGAGTTGGACCAAATGATATGTCCTTCAGACACGTCCAGAGCTGACAGTTTGCCATCTAATGTGCTTATTATCAACAGTTCCCGCCTTTTGTACCATAAGTGAGATATAAAGCGATTAGTATTTCATGCAATTTGTGGTCATTTAGTGATTCACTTACTGTTCATGTGTTTTGTGTTTACAATAATCCTTTGAATAGTAATCTAAAGAGTTGGCGACCAATGGAAGTGATGTCTCATGTCTTACATCACTTAAAAGACACACATTTATGGTAATTATGAGACAAATGTTGATTAAGTGGAAGATGTTTGCAAAGACAGGCATCTCTTTGCCATAAATACGGATTAATTAATATAATTATGAAATCATTTTCAATTGTTTTCTAAATTCATTCAAATGTTATCCAAAAGCCATTGAAATGTTGTAAACAATTGAAATGTTATCAAAACTGATTCATCACTTTCATACTAGTGTTGTGTGAATGTGTTCAACCATTGTTTCATTTAAATCTGCTATATAACACATTTTTATAACTATTATTGCTACATTAACATAAGTTTATTAGGTATTCATACAATATTATGTAATCAATTATACTCTGTTATGCTTTAACTATAATTAATAAATTATGATAAAAGTTGTCATGTATTTATACAACACTATTATAGTAGCAGACAGTCATAGAATTGCCATCTGTTGTGAAGCAAGTGTTCAATATATGAGTCATTCATTGCAAGGCTTTTCTCATTCAATTCAATTCATTGACTATAGACAGAGGCAGGTGTGCTGTCATCCACTGTACAGTTACTGATTGCGTCATATTACCTGGATTATCTGTAATTTATTATTTGCATAATAAATATTATTTTAACAATAACACACTCAACCATATATTAGAAGCACACTTTTTAAAGTGTCATAAATTACACAATAGATTCGACTGATTATTCACCAGGCAACTATAAAAAAAACTCAGGTTCTCAATGAATAATGAATTCATGGATTAGATATGATCTGTCTAATGATTTGTCTATTTGTCTAATTACCTGTCAATTACTATTGTGCAATTATTTAAGCAAACATGTAAATAGTAAATAATCAATCAATAAATATTTATTATGCATTCAAACAGCATTAAATTTATTAATAGTAATAATAATAGTAGTAATAGTAATAAGTTTTATATTTAAAACATTTGAGAAAAACAGATAAAAGATTTAATAATTAAAAATATTGATAACATTTATTGATGGCAATACTGTTTCAGATGAGATAACCAATAGTTTAGTCTTAGACGTGATTTGAATATATTTAGGTTTATATGAAATGAAGAGAAAAATATTTGTTTATAGAATAGAAGAATAGATTGCTTTGGAATGTATTGAATGTTTGCATAAATAGGTGTTGAGGGGAGGGCTGACTACCAAGACGTGGGCCCCACAGCGTTGATGTCAAAGTTGGAAACACACAGGTTTTTAAAACTCTGTGTTTTGGGTATTTGGGGAATGGGTTTGTCTTCTAATCCAGTCTTCATGTCTGAGAAGAATCCGGTGTAAAACCAACGCTTCTGATTAACAGACAATTCATTCTTCGGCTTCTCATTAGTCTTAATCAATCTCTTGTTTTCCATAACTTTGCGCATAGAATAGGGAGAACTTTGAGGAGTTCCCGATGGCGTCACCTCTGCTGAAGAGTTATGTTCTCTTTGATCGCTTAAATGATTCCAAACCAATGGATCCAGTTTTGATGATTTCGATATAGAATCTGCAATAATCGGTTCAAAACTGTTACTAAATTGAGATCAAAAAACTAAAAGTGGGTTTTGATTCGTAAAACCATTTTATACTAAATGTTTATTATTAACAACTGATCCCAAAATAATATTTACGGTATTAAAGTACAGCCTTGTTTTCAATTTAATATTACCGGTATATTGATAACTTGTTCAATAGATAATGTTATTATATTGATAACCTACACTTAAATTATAAATTATATTCAATAACAGTAATAAAACTAGAGTTTCAAATGAGATAAGTTTGTCAATCTTTGGCAATATTTGTCAATACCTGTACAGTAGTAATCAAGTGATAATCAAATAACAATTACCTCTATTAATAGTGATGGGTTGAGTGGAAGTGCTGAAGTGATCTTTTTTGTGGGTAGAGTTAGGGTAAAGAAAGTTAGTCTCATCTGAAGTACAGGCGTAGTCCTCGAAGTTTGTCGAGTGATTCACTCTTTCAAACGGATTATTACTCCAATCGTTGAGAATATGATTAGTCCTCCGCTTCCGGTTATCCTCGGATTCATCCATTTTTGTCAAAGAGTTGCCTTCACTTAAACTGTTAGATAATGCAAACAAATGGTGAAAAACAACACTTTATCTAACATTAGGATTGAAATAGAGTTACAAGAATTTAGATAAAAATAATTTCATACAATTTGTCTGAATTCATGCAATACTTGTGCCAAAAGGACAGACTATTCATGTGAGGAGAAACCAGTGAATCCCAACTCATGGGCTCAACTGTAGTCTCAAATAAAAGCATTTTTGCAATCAATATAATAATTTGCTAATAGTTTTGCTAATATAATAAAATTGAATCGAGATTTCGCTCAACAAATCGTACAGTAATTCATAGATTGACTCAAAAAGCATTCATTTATAGGCTTTTATAGCCTGTATTGGTGTACAAGAACTGGAAGGTCGTCCACACGTCATGTTTTCATTGGGAATATCTTAGCGATTATACTAATGATCAACATTTCGGTAATCTTAAGAAGTGGTGGAAGTGTTGGCAACAAAACATATTTGTCTCACATTTATATAAACCAATCACTCTTTGATCCACTCTTTGATTCATTCATTGATTAGATGTGACACAAGTATTGATGGCCTGACTCTGCCATTCATTTGATAACATAGTAATCATTGGTATATGAAATGAATGCTTAGTTCAAAGCAATGTCTTATCATATGATAGCAAATGGTGTGAATTACTCACCAAATGAGGCGAAACTTGGATCCAATTCAATGAAGAAGTGATGAAATGAATTGAATGAATAGGAGATGAATTCAAATGAAGGTATGACTAAAAATAATCATCGATACAAATGAAGATATAAGTGAACGCGTGTTCAGACATTTCACTGAATAATACATATTTGGCACTAAATTGGATCAAATGAATGGTCTCTTCGGGTAAATGGTCTTCAATTGACAGACAAATGCCTCACAAATGGACTGCAATTCAAAATGTCTTCACTCTCGCTATGGCTTCACTGCAGTGCACAGAGACTTACACTTCAACTGCAGTAATGGTGTAATGAGGACACAGTGAAGGGGCAAACACTGCAACACAACACTACACACACACACAGTCACTAAGTCTGCCAACTCTGCCAACACTCCAGTAGTGATGCAATCATTGAACACTTGTTTGTTGTCATTGAGTGCCTATATTAGCGCTAATACTCTGTAACTGTATTGAAAATTCACTGTAATCTCAAACAACAACTCAAATAAACATTGCTTTCGCACTCTCTGTTGGAAAAGTCCTCAAATCAGCCAAAACTTTCAATATGTTTTCGCCAAATAACCCAATTTTGTTGATTTTATAAATTACTTTTCCACTCTTTGTAGTATCAAAATAGAGATTATTATCATTTACTTACCAATACATAGTCTATTATCCTAAATATAATATTAAATTGGATCAAATGAATGGTCTCTTCGGGTAAATGGTCTTCAATTGACAGACAAATGCCTCACAAATGGACTGCAATTCAAAATGTCTTCACTCTCGCTATGGCTTCACTGCAGTGCACAGAGACATACACTTCAACTGCAGTAATGGTGTAATGAGGACACAGTGAAGGGGCAAACACTGCAACACTACACACAGTGTGACACACAGTCACTAAGTCTGCCAACTCTGCCAACACTCCAGTAGTGATGCAATCATTGAACACTTGTTTGTTGTCATTGAGTGCCTATATTAGCGCTAATACTCTAACTGTATCTCAAATTCGCTGTAATCTCAAACAACAACTCAAATAAACATTGCTTTCATTGCTTTCGCACTCTCTGTTGGAAAAGTCCTCAAATCAGCCAAAACTTTGAATATGTTTTCGCCAAATAACCCAATTTTGTTGATTTTATAAATTACTTTTCCACTCTTTGTAGTATCAAAATAGAGATTATTATCATTTACTTACCAATACATAGTCTATTATCCTAAATATAATACTGTAATCTCATAGTCATAGATGTGCTGGGTAAACTTTTAAGGTTATTGTTACTAATATAAAATGACTACTATACTATGTCAATAAATTATTGACAAAAATACCAACATCAAGTCTACTGTAGATACAAATTCTAGACTCTAGACACTTTAACTTGTTAGAAATATAATCCTAAATGTACCCTGACACCCCCTTAGCAACTCACTTTAATAAATAGTTTGTTGAATGCAATGATTTGGAGGACTCGTCAATATGTTTGCAAAACACGTCAAACTCCACGCATTAGTGCAGTATTTCTCGGAAAGTCAATAATAATTACATTATATTTGAAAAACAACTAAAAAATGTTAGAATTTAGTCTCTGTTTCGTAACAATTGTTATTCAATAAACTTTTTGATGCCAAAAGCTCTCTCTCTCTCTCTCTCTCTCGTGTATATGAATACAGTATATCTAATCTAATAAAGTATTATAATTTATAACATGATATCATAAACTAATTCACTGATCGCGAGTGTCTGCTGACTCTTTAACAGCCAATTTGGTCAATGATTTCAGTTTTAATCTCAAATCAAAATGAAGCATTTTTTATCAATAGTTTTGAAAATATTTGTCTGTTTTTTGTTTTTATTGCTTTTTGGGCGATAAAAGCAATACTTTATTAAATACTGATTGATTGATTGTATTTGAAGTCTTTTGGACTTTGATACTTTACTCAATCCTATTTCACATTCAAATCCAAGTACTAAACGCCAGTTCCGGAAGTTTACGGTAGTTTGAAGAGACGCTTATTACCTATAATACAGTATTATATTGACTGCACTTAAAACTTATCATTATTTAGAGATAACCAAAGTCTGAAAATATATTTTCTAAAGAATATCATAAAAAATGTTACAATAAAATCATAAAATGATAAAAATGACGAAAATTGTATTGAATATATTTGCAAATAATGACAATTTATTATAAATGCATAAAACTAGTGGAAATGGTGGTAAGTGTTAATTAGCAAATCCAGGCCAATCACTGTTGTCTCCGTCTTCGTCCTCATCCATTTCAATGCCAATACATTTGATGCCATTCTTTAGAAGTGGTGTTCCTTTGCCTTTGCCTAAGACTCGGGCGTGAAATATGATGTCCAGGGTTTGGGACACATTGTGACTCGAGTGCAGATGAATCCGCTCTTTCAGTAGTTTCTCTTTGTGTGCAAACAATTCAACACTTATTTCGTATTTAAGACTCGGAGTAGAGGTTTGCGATGTTGTGGTGGATGTTGTGGTCTCGGCGTCACCGACCACTAAACTCCTCAAATCGATGACATGTGTGTTAGGACTCACTCCACACGAGTCCTCATTGCGGACAACGAGTGAGCCCTCCATAGAGTCCGGGCACGAGAATGTCAATGTAATTCCATAGCGATGTCTCACCTGACATATCAAACCAGTTAACTCTTACATATTATCATCATATTTGATGCTAGGTCATTTATAGCACCTTTAACTGTAACTCTATTGTTTTCCTATAAGGCATAGCACAGCATAACGTAATAAATAAGTGCGAAATACCTGTAAAAATCCCAAATGAACGTCAATAAGGCTTTGATTGGTATTTCTGACGTCTATATCAGAGTCGTGTCCAACGGTTCCGAATGTGTCTTCAGTGAACTGGACATTGCGTTGTGCTGTCAGTCATATCAACACAATTAGTAAACAATTGAATGAATAAGTTATTGGTTTATTGAACAAACATTTAGTTAATTGGCTTTCAGTCTCCATCAAAACGAGTTGAGGTTAAGTCGTTTGCTTGACTGAAAACTAAGAAAAATTGATTGCAAAATAATTTCATTAAAACAATAATTACTTGAAGTTATATTATTTAATAGCACACATAAAAACCATTACCGATTTTGAGCGCAAATTTTTATTGTATCAAAACTTTTATTGTATTAATTAATTAACAGAAAACACTCTTATCTGTAAATCATATATTTTAATAGTTTTCATAATTTTCAATTCAAACGTCACTTAATTTAATAATGATATCTAAAAACATTTTATAAAATAATGATTATATGATAAACTAATCGATATTTAATTCACTCGTATTTGAAGAATCAATTAATTGTTTTGCTTTCATATATGAGTTCCAATTGGAGGGAATGGACCGGAATTTATTGATTTTGGATCTGATCTGTCCAACAGATTCCTGATAGTAATTGGTTGGGTCTCTGGCCATCGCCTGTCATCACAATCAACAGTATATCAGACATTAAACAATCAACAAATATGTCAATAATAACCTCATAATTGTCTCCATATTTCTCAATCATATAAATACAAAACTTTATGTTTTTGGGACCAAAGCGGAAGTTCTTCGGTTGCGGTTTGTTTGCCATGTCTTCCAACTCCGAAATCACTTTGCTTTTGGTGTCCGTCTTATCCTTCTTTCTCTGATCGCTCTTCACATCACTTTTGGACATCACTTTCGAAAGAGTCTTATTTGGATCTAATGAGAGACCCATTGATGTCATGTTTGCGTTCATATTCTTCTTCTGATCCCAAGATTCGCGAATCGATTTGCTTTTGAGTCAAACAAATGGAAATCAATTGCTGAAAGACATTCAAATGGGTGTCAATTGACATACCATTCAATCTTCACATTCTTCTTCAGCATTTTATTCCTCTGTTTCTTGAGTTTTGTTTTGTGAACAAATCTCTGGCTTTTGGCGGCCTTACGACGTCTCGACACTCCCTTTGCTTTACCCATCACTTCAACACTTCCAACACTTCCAACACTTTATTATCACTTGGATTTCAAAAGTCAAATCAAGACTCAAATTGAAATAATAGTCACCGATATATAGCTCTTTAGTTATAATTACTTTAATTAAATAAAAGTTTTGACAAATAAAAGCAGCGCTCAAAGCAATAGTCAATTCAATGGATTGCAGTCAACACTTACCACAGAAGCAGACAATCAGTGATCAAAATGTTGTGAAATTCAATGTGTTTTTAAATAACGTGTTTGTGTTGAGTGTTATCCAAACGCCCGACAGATGTCTCGCATTGTCTCACAATCGGTGCACTCATTGTCATTGAGTTTGAATTGCATTCACAACACGTTTTCATAGTATTTCATAAACAATTAAATCGGATCTGAATTTGAAATATTAGTTTTGATCATAAGTTAAACCATTTGAAGCAATCATGAGTAAAGCACATCCACCGGAACTCAAGAAGTACATGGATAAGCGATTGTCACGTGAGTCATGTCTTAGCACTTGTTTGTGGGAGTGATTGGTCTAATGGTGTTGATTATGATTGCAGTGAAACTGAACGGCAACCGACAAATCAATGGTATTTTGCGAGGATTTGATCCCTTCATGAATTTAGTGGTCGACGAAGCCGTCGAAGAGACCCGAAAGGGAGAGAAGATTCCCATCGGAATGGTTGTCATCAGAGGTAACGCCGTCGTCCTCCTCGAATCATTGGATCGCATCTGATGTCTCATCACTTACTTCTTCATCGAGTAATTCATTTGTTTTTGTGTCTAAACTTTGGTTTAATTATCACTTAATTATATACTTTATTAACAATTAATTAAAAAATGATTTGATGGCAACAAATGGAGACAAAAGTATTCATTTTGAAAGTATTATCACTCGTAGTGATTGTATTGAATGTGTTTTTATATAATTTAAATGATTATCATATCTCTGACGCCAATCGATGTCCGAACGGGTATTTCCGAATCGGAGGAATGCAAAGCTGTCGCCAATGGCTTGATTGCAGTGATTATAAAGACATGACTCCTATTGTCTTCTTAAGCAGAGGTTTAGTGAAGAATATATATTTAATGAACTGGAATCACAATCATCTCATTGTCTCTAATCTAAGTGACACTCAATTTAGGAGTGATTTTGAACATAATCTTCAAATGTTGAGACACTTGTCAGTCAATCCTTTGATCATTCAGCTGATTGGTTGGTGTCATAACGATATGCTGTTCACTGAATATCATCCAATCGGTGACGCAACCCGTTTGCCACAACTGCTCACTCAAGAGTTTTCTCATTACAACAACATATCTGTGAAATTGAATTTATGTGTCAGTTATGTTCAGATTTTACAATACCTTCACAACAGTCCGATCGGCACTCGAGTGATGTGTGACTCCAACTCTCTTCACAAAACTCTTTCGCAGTATTTGTTAACAAATGAGTTGACACTTGTTTTGAACGACTTGGACGCTTTGCCACAAGTAGTCGTTGGTCACAAAGGGGTTAAATGTGGTCCGAGACAACTGTTTGGCTCATTTGTAGCACCGGAACAGTTATGGCATAACAACGAGTCCTTCAGTGACGAACAAATGCCTGAATACGACCACAAGACAGACATTTGGAAAATACCGGACGTCTGTGAGTGGTTCCTAACAGCTGCAACTGATTCAAACTCTTGGAATTCATCGATTAGACACCAATTAATTGATATTCACAAACAGTGCAAACATTTGGATCCCCAACAAAGACCTACAGCTGATCAGGTTTTGCAAGTTTATCGCAAAATCTTTCAACAATTAATTGATTAAACAATCATTCATTCGCTGTATAATCATTAATAAACAGTATTTAAAAGTTATACAATTTATTGAACAATTCATAGAAAACTACATTTTAGTGTGAATTCGCTTGATTCAATTGAAGGTTGCCAAACATTACATCAAATATAAAATACAGTATTAAATAGTGTTGAATAAACTCAATTAAATGCAATAAATCTAAAAAGTGTGTATAAATATTAGATAATTTGTAACCATTGAGAAAAAAGTATTCATTAGTAGAGAATATCACAGATATTTACAAATAAGTATTGTATATAACATTAGATATGAATATTGATCAAAATGTAAATGAAATAAGGCTTGAAATCCATATTCACTTTAAGCTTACAGTTATGTTAATACTCTTCTGGAAAACTGTCCTCTTCTTTGCATTTGGCTCTGGCCTTAAGGGCGGCGGCTCTGGGCGTCCGTCGCACGGCTTTCTCACAACTCACGGAAGCCTTACTTTTGGTTTTCTTGCGTCCTTTAGACGGATGTTGAGGTGGTTTAGAGTCCACTTCATTGACATCCATTTGTTCCCAATCGTCGAGATTTGATTCAGACTCTGAGCGCATTCGTGGACTCAATGCATACGGCAATGGTTTGAACTCATCGTTAAGTTCAGTGATGTTTAGCACCTCTTCTGAGAACCATCGCTGAGATATTGGATTTGAAGGTATAGTCGCACTTTCGGACGAACTTGTGTTGACTGCTTGGATACTGTCTGGGGATTGAGTGGCATTCGGTTTGGGAGGAGATCTCATGAATAGAAATTGTTGTATAAAATTGGGTTGACTTAAGAGTTGCTGAGTCTGAATGGCATGAACGGGTGGTCCGTCCACTGCAGTCGTATTTCGTTGCATTTGATTCAAAACAATTGCTTGTATCTAATAAAGTGTGCATTAATATTAAAGTCAACAAATATTTCATTGACATGTAGTTTAACTCACGATTTGAACGAAATGTATCAAAGTTTTGTTCGCAAAATCTGTGACTTTTGTCCACAAATGCCAAACAGAAGTGACTCCCATTTGTTTAGCCGTATCGATGTACAAATCAATTGTCTATTAAGTATTGAGTAATTAAACATTTATAACAACCATAATAATTGTGATATTCGTAAAATACCTGTTCATGGCTTATGAGTTGTGGGTGAACGAGATGCAGATACAAAATCTTGGATCCGTTGCCATAGGGAGACATCAGCCAAAGAATGAACACTATTTTGAACTCATAATAGAAGGGAAGCCTTTAAAAGAGGAAATGATTGAATGAAAAATCACTCATTATAACAACATTGATCACTTCAAACCAAAATCCAATGAATACATCAGTGAATACTTCAGCGAATGAGAAGATGGCGAAAACAATCCAATACATCATCCATCGAGACTTGATTTACAAATTATAATCTAATCAATGGTTGTGTCAAATGGCAAATGATAGGCAATACTCACATATTCCCTGACGTCTCTGTTTTTGACGGCTTTATACGAAGAATACGCGGGAAATAAAGTCCCGAAGAGTAGTCTATATATGAAATAAAAATATTTGGCAAATGAGTGAAAACAAGCGCTTCCGAAGACTAAGATAAAAGCAGTATTGGCTGCAGTTATGGTCACATGAATGGACGACTTTGCCATTTAGGCACTTATTTGGTCGCAAAACACCTCACATTCAATACATTTACTCAACACTTATATAATAATAAGTAAACTTGCTAAATCTATTATACTGTAATCTATTATCATTTATATTCTGTGAATGCATTCAAACTTTATTATGAAATAGAGTTAAATAAATGCAAAAATGAGTGCAATTCATGACAAGAATAATGCAATTCATTGATTGTTGACTGAACAAATGAATGCAAATTCAGTGCATTTGCTAAACACTAGGAAATATTAGACTCTTATATAAACCAAATCTATAAATAGATTCACTTATAAACGGTTGGCTTATTAGACATTCCTCTACAGTCTTATGATTGCATTTCACTTATTATACAAACATTTGTTAATCTCTTGAATCGTAAAACAAGTCAAACCAATAAGTGCTTCATTTCACCATTCATTCAAATACTAAATCCTTATTTACTTGACACTAGTATTACGTAAATAACCGTTTGTTTCAAATAATCATAGATTAAGTCATATATTTGATATCCATTTATGAGTTCATAAGCAGTAAAACACAACAAATTATACATTAAATGACAAATGGTTTGCATTTCACGAGTTTTATGGTTACGACTCAAATGCATATCATTTGTGCCATAAATGGACTCAATTGTGGCAATTGTGGCGAAGTATCACAATATGACTGTTAGTGTCATATCAACCACGGTCTCACCACACCATCAATGGCTCATTCAATGGTCACTCAACACATGCATACAATGGGATCAGTTGACAGTGAGCTATCACTTACATAATAAGACGAGACAAATAGTGTCCAATCATTTGGCTGGAGGTCACCAATTGGTCCCAAATTGCGTCAAATCATACGACACTTGAATGAAAGACAATGCGACGGAGGGCTGAAAATGCCATGAATTGGCAGTTAATATACATTTGTTATGAAAGTATAAAACATACAAAAATACTATCAAAACAATAGTCACTACAAAAGTCTTTTGTTTTGTTTACACTTCACTTGTGAACAATTGTCTCATTTGAATGTCAGCTGAGACTCACTGTATGTGTCACTCATAGATGGCATCCAATCATCACTAAACTGTCCATTCAATGATCACTTGATTACATACTTTTATAGGCATTTAATTGTCGTATAATACGACTCGTATTCAACACAATGCACACAATTGTGACAAAGTTGTAGTCGTTTCCAGTATTAGACAGTATTAGACACTCTTTATTACAATTACGTTACAAACAAGTGATTCAAACGTTTCGTTAAGTTTAAAGACCTAAACCTGTCGTCAATTCAATGCGTCAATGCATTCATACCATTGTATTCATGGCTCCCATTGGACACCAGCTTATGTTAATTGCTATGTAGAGGGAGGGGCTTATGACCACACTATAGACATCTGGTGGCAGGCATTCTGTGACCATATGATTGAGGCTAATCATCATTTATTAAGTTGTTTCATAACTTGTATGATATGTTATTTGGATAATTTATAAATTATATTTAAATGATTAAATAAATATTTTGAATACTGTCATATTATGCTCAAGTATGTGATGCTCATATATCATAACTTACAAGTTAGCCAATAATTCACCCCATACTGTATTATACTGTTTAACTGTAATGTTAAGCTTTATATTTGCAGTGAACATTTTTATGTAGATTCTAATTAACTTTTTAGTAGTTTAGTCAAATGCATTTATATACAGCACAATTATTGTAAACAAATTCAAATGACCAATAGTCTGGTTGCATCACAAATAAATGATCTTTATATATTATTAGTCTACCTTTTTTATTATTTATAAAACTTATGAGATGGACTAGATATCCAACTTGAGGTGAACATATTAATACTAATGATCCAGTAATCCAGTAATGATTGCTGAATAATGATAAATACATTTAACTCGCAGTTTAGACCTGTTCATTAGTGTTATGGTGTATAATAAATGCTTAATTAATTGAATTGACAATGGTAGAAACGTTCGTTATAATTGAAATAATAGTGTTTGACTTATAAGTTATGCAATACTGTATGCGTGGACGTAGTGTGTGTGAGATTGGGTGCAAGGGTTGGTCCATTGGGTGTTTGGGTCGATGGTTGGGTGGTTTCAGCAGTTGACAGCAGTATTGAGTGCATGTCATGAATGTAGTGCTGGTTGTGGTTGTGGGCGGAACTGGTGCTGAACTGGTGCTGAGTTGATCACTGGTATGAGCACTGGTATGCTATGCTATGTATGTAATGCTGAACCAGTATTTAGTGTTAGTGTTTGTATTTGTATTGATGTTTGTGTTGGTGTGAAGTGAACACAAATGTCCAGCAATTGATTCATATGATTGTGATGTGAATTGTGGTAATAGTGGTGCCAATTGTGATCAACACATGATTACATGGATATAACTCATGAGTGACCCATGGATTTGATTTGAGACAAAATGAGTGATACTTTGAATGTCTTCAATGGCTCTCAAGTATAGGGAAAGAGAAGAAATCGTTGGCAA
>CAJPVJ010001190.1:0-17524 GCA_905397405.1 Oppiella nova | reverse complement strand
GAAGTATATAATTATTACTAATTTAATAAATCATTATTTACTAATAATTTCACAATAATCACAAATTTATATTTTAATATTTTGAATGATTTGTAATACAATTTAAACAAAAAATTCATTAATTTATAAATAATTTTAAATATTTAGTTATTAATAAATAAAATCTTTCATTTAAATTATTATGTTTTTAAGACAAATAAATCATTAGTTAACGTATATAAGTAAAAGTTAATTATATATTTAAGTTACAACAGATGAGTGACTTAATAAATGGGAAATATATGTGAATAGAGTCCAAGAAATGATTATTTAATTGAAAATGAGCCAAATCTAAAGTCAAATGTGTCAATCGTTTCAAATTAGACAACGACTTCGGTGTCAAATCCAAACTGCATTCTTGGACTGGATTTGTAGTGTATAGAAATATCTGTAATTCTTGTAAATCCGTCAAACAATTTATGGATTCAATCAATTTTTTCATACCTAATGTCGTATAACATGTGGTAAACAATCGAAATCTTCGCAAATTTTTGAATTTACTAATAAATTCACGGCTCAAATAATTATTCACAGATTTACTGACCCATGTATTCGAGATATCCATACAAAGTAATAATTCACGCAATGCTTTCAGTTGCGATATCTTATCCAATACATGGATATAATTTTTGGATGACTTGTATTCCGGGTATTGCGAGATATTTATATCAATGGACTGCAGACTATCCTTATAGTGATCGACAAATGTCTGTAAATTAGACATATCATCGTTGAATTGATTGTCGCCATAATAGTCAAAACTAAATGAAATTTTAGTTAAATTCAGTGTTAAAAACTCGTCAAAAAGCGACCGGAATTGAAGTTCAGTGCCATAACTGGACAGTTGTCTAAGTTTTGTGTATGACTTGGAGTGCAGTTTAAACTCATAGGCAGCCGATTGTGGCATTTGTATTGCCGTTACTTGTGAGCCATATGTGCCAAGAATTGCGTCAATTATTTGTGAATTATTATTGACAAAACTGATGTGAATTTGATTCAAGTGTTTGTATGAATTCATAAGCATTTCAAACACTCTTTGTGCAAATTTGGTATTAATTGTGATATCAATGGATGTAATGTTTGCACACTTTCTGATCGCCGATTCCAATGCCGTCCATCGGATGTCCCGATAAAATAGTTTTGAAAATTTATCCAAAACTCGTTCATTGAATGAAATGTGGTTTTGGTTGTTGAATACGCATCGCTGCCACTGTTTTGACAGACATTCAAATCGGAAACAGTCTTCGAGTGAGAGGTAAGACAACAACTCTTTGCGTAAGTCATCACCGAATCTGTTGAACGAGTCTTTCGGATAATATTCTTCTTTCGGCTCATTCTCATCAGTGGATAACTTTCGCTAATAATTATATAAATGATTGGATTAATTGCTAATATGTATGAGAATATAGATAATAAGCATCAGAATTAGTAAAACAAACCCGTTTTGCGTACATTTGGTGACCACTCGTGTCATCCATTTGTTTGTGAAGTATATAATTATTACTAAATTAATAAATCATTATTTACTAATAATTTCACAATAATCACAAATTTATATTTTAATTATGTTTTAAATATAATACAGCTAGCTTATATATATATATATACGTGACTTGTTTCATCAAAATTAATAAATTGAAATAACGATTGCATTTAGAAATACACACAAAATGACTTTTAGAAAACAATTAATTATTAAGCAAAAAATATTATTTCAATATTTATTTGTACACAATATGATTGCCAATATGTATAACAAACTCATGACTGGCATAAACTAGTGTTTACATCATTTGGAATTCATAATTTAATTTTATATATTATGAAATTTATATTTTTTCAGCACATTAGTATTAATGTAGATATTTAAATAAAATTTTTCTATATGAATTAACAGCTTTATTATTTAATAAATAAATAATAATAGTAAATGAGCCTTTAAAATATTTATTAATAAGTTGGTGAATTAAATATTTCGTTAAAATATTTAGATTTTAAAAAATATTAACTTAATTTAATAGTTAGTTTAATAATGAGGATAATTAATGATTAATAATAATAAATAGAAATTATGATTAGATATACAGTACATACTGTAACTGTAGTATATAATTTAATATATGCAATAAATAAATTATTTATACGTAAGTTATAAATCTTATAAATGATTACCGATTTGATTGATTTATGAATTAACATTTTTGAACTCAAAATAATCGAGTTTTCGTAACTCATTCATTGACTCCACAATTGCCGGCGTTTTCTCACAAATAGCCTTAAATACAAACACTTGAAGTCGTGGTAAATGTGTGTGAATTGAGTCAAAGAATGTCTCATTTAATTCACAATTAGGCAAATCGAGTGACAAATGTGTTAATCGTGTCAAATGAGGCGCCGCCGATAGGGTAGACATGACTTTCCAATGATTATTACCGGTTCCTCCGGACATAAGGCGGCCTAAACTTAGTCTTAAGTGTAGTTCACGTAAACACTTCATATGATTCACAGATTCATACAATCGTTTCAACGGTACAAACGCTTCAAAATTAATGTGCAGTCGATATGTCCGCAGTTGTGGCCACTTATAGACAAACTCTTTGCAGTGATAGTCGACTATAGGCTGAATGCTTCCCTCAGTGTTGACACCGAAATGAAGTGTCAATTCACGCAATGCTTGCAATTGTGGTAAACATGTCATGACATGAATATATTCCTCGGGAGTATCCGCTGGAATCATATCTAACTCCAAACTCTTCAAACGATTCCTGTAGTGATCGACAAATAGCGGCAAACTATGGAAGTCTCGATAGCTGTTGTAATACAACGTAGTGTTAGTCAACGTCTTAATCATTAACTCATTCCTATCACTGAACAGTAGATCCATATGACTGTAACCGGACAGTTGTCTCAGTCGTGTCAGTGACTGGCATTGACTCCGGATGTCAAGCCATGTCAGCGGTATCTGTATTGCCGTTATCTGTGAGCCATATTCAGCCAAAATCCGGCCGAAGTAGGGGTCGTTTCCATCACCAAAGAGGACATCAATTGTCTTCAGCTGTTTGTATGAACTCATGAGTTGTCTGAACACTCTTTCGGCGAAATTGGTTTTGATATCCATTTGAAGGGATCTAATGTTCGGACATTTCTTCACCACTGAATCCAATGCTTCATAATTGATGTCTTTATCACTCTTTTGCCACTTCTTCAGCAGCTGTTCACTGACTTCGAGGGAGTGTCTCGTTGTGAATGCACTGCAACTCTGCCACTGTTTGGACAGACATTCAAATCGGAAACAGTCTTCAAATGACAGATAAGATAATATCTCTTCGCATAAGTTATCACCGAATCTGTCAAACGAGTACTTCGGGTGATATTCCTCGTGAGTGGTATTCATAGTAAACTGTATGTATAGTGAACTACAATTTCATTAATAATTAGTTTTATTAATTGCAAAAATATTTCAATTTAACTGTCATTCACTGGAAACTAATAAATAACATATGATTTGTGTATAAATGATGTGACAATACGTGTGAGTATTATATGAGTGTTTGTATCACTAATGCATGCATTCATCACTAAAGGGGACATGAGTTGTATTGACGTTATTATTAGTGAACACAGAATATATAATACATAAAGAATTTATGCAATGAATTCAATGGCACATAATCTTTATCTCAGATTCTGATTCAGAGTTATGTCATGTCTTTTTAAAGTTATGTCATGTTATGTCAGTTTAATCTAAATAATTGTTAACAAAGTGCATTAATATTGTCATATTCACATTAGTCTTGCAAAAATTATATAATTTCTAGGCCTGCGCCTGCGTGCCTGCGTTGGCCTGAATATTAGACTAAATCATGACATTTCATCAAAAACTGTCATTTTTCCTTTAAATTACCAGGACATTTATCAAGTTTTCCTAGGTAATTCATTCGTTCTTTGAATGAAACTTGATAAATGTCCTGGTAATTCAAAGGATAAATGACATTTTTTCATGAAATCACATGATTTAGTCTAATATTCAGGCGCCTGCTTGCAAGACTAATTCACATTGTGGTATATATTAGTAATCAGTAATGCATATACCGCGCAGGTTTGTGTTATACAACTTAATACACAGAATATAAATGTAATATAGAATCTATATATACGGTATATTATAGATATAATTATATATTCTCTGCAGACAATACATGCTATAAACAGAATTTTATATTTAATGTTCATTTGCTTATCATTTGTTTTATTAAACACAATAAATTAAGTTTGAAACACAAAATAAATGTTCCCAAAGACATAGACATACGATGAAATAGATTACGGAATAAGTGATAAAACATTTCACACATTATTTTAAGCGAATGTAGCGCTAAAAGTAATATAATATAAATAATTTCCAGGTAGACAATATTTACCGGAGTTTCAACTATGAAGCTAATTTTTAGTAAAACAATTCAATTAATATAATTGATACAATTAATATATAATTAATACAATACAGTAATAGTTTTACGGTTTGTTACGAATTTATAAAATGAAACAATAATAATTAGTATAATGACATTAATTTAATTATATTGTACTGAACATTGTAATGACACCTCAAATTACATTTACTTAATATAACTCAAAATAATTAATATAAATATATAATTATTACTTTTGTGAATATAATTGTGAATAGGTACATTATACTAATTTCTAGTATTTATTTTCTATTTTAAGGAGTAAGGTCAAATACAGTGTATTAATTATATAAAAGGCTCTACAATAGTATTAATTTTGAAATAATTTATGAATTACGATAAAAATATGACCAGTCAACAATATGTCAAATATAGGTGACTTATCAAAACCCATACCCTTTGCATGGTGTGTAAAGGGTGCTGACAGTCATGTCTATCGCATCGGTTTATCGCTATTTAACACTCAATATTATTACACAAAACGACCCAGCATATATAATCCATTATTACAATTCGTATTATACAGTATTATGTTAATTAAAAATATGATCTCATTATATATTAATGTAATGAATGTGAAAATCCCAAAAGAATATTATTTATACCTTGGTGATATGGACTATTCTGCCGGCACTGGTAATTCACTGAAAATAATTACGAGTTTATTGAGTTTATACCCATTGGGATCACAATTAATTAATTATCAAAACTATAGAAATGATGTCAAATCAACTGATTTGCGAGTATTGCAAATGATTTCGGGTATGATTTCACCCAAAAGTATTGCTATCAATGATCCAATGTTAGTCATAAAATTATGTAAAATGAGCAGGATTATATTTAAACGGATACCAATATTTATACTTGGTGGCACTCTCACGGGAGCACTGTATTCATCAGTATTATATCTACCAGGGACAATTGACAATTTTACGGTTTTAATTGCGATCGCACATATAATTCTTAATGCTACTTTATGTTATTATATCAGTAGTGTATTAATGTATCAAACGGTTAATTACTATATTCTCACATATTATTTGAAATCCAAAATCAAAATTATAAATCAATTAATCAGAGATCATTTGGAAATGCACTTTAAATTTAGTTATTTTAGAAATTATTTGTTTATAAAGAAAACTATT
Organism: Oppiella nova; assembly: GCA_905397405.1. NCBI lineage: Eukaryota > Metazoa > Arthropoda > Arachnida > Sarcoptiformes > Oppiidae > Oppiella > Oppiella nova. The sequence continues at coordinate 11,868 of CAJPVJ010001190.1, read as the reverse complement.
CGTGAATTGAATGCTATTTATGCGGAAATCAGTGAATATAACACTATTTATTGGGCAAAATATTTATTTGTGTTTTGGTTTATATTCTCTGTATTGACAACATTTTATATTTATTTAACTGTATTCGTAGAAAAAAGATTAATTGTCAAAATTGTAATAAGCTATGGCACATTTATAATTAGTAGTGTATTATTATACATAATACACATATCATCGGTACTTTATATCACTGCCAATAATACGTACAAAGTTTTGAATTCATTTATATCGCATACTAACAAAATACCACTCGTTATGAAACTTAAGGTATACTACAATATGCCATTTATTAACCAATAATTAAAAATAAAATGATTATTATATTCATCATTAATATAGTTAACAAATACTTTGGAAAGAATTGGTGTAAAAAGGATTGGTTTTTATTGTTGGAAACTATTCATTATAAATAGTTTTCGTGGATATCAAGTCAGTATTAAAACAATATTTTTTATTGCAATTAAATGTAATATATTTTACATTAATTTTTTATAACTAGGTAATATCGTTCATTCCATATTTATTCATAAAGATATATAATAAAAATATTTAAGCACTATTAGTGACTATAATAATGTATTGTATGCTGTTTAATTGTAAAATATTTTGTAATTATTATTTTCATTTAATCAAATAAATTCATAAAGTTGCTTACTGCATTTTACAAGTTGTATCACTTTTGTCTTAGTTGTGAACATCGAGGGACAAAAGCAAATTGAGTGGTTATGATGCCATGAATAGTTAGCCAGTCACATAATTAACATTTTGAATTGACCAAGCTAGAACTAAATTGACTACTTACTTCTATTTGAAGAATATATTGCATTTATATATAACATTGGATAGCATTATAATAGATAATCCAAACCATAGGCTAATAAACTGCACAATATTATACAAACCCTCAAATAATAAATAGTAACCCTTATTGACATGGATAACCTCGGTTATATTGAATCTTAATTCCTGATTTCACAGAATTTAAGTTTTGGTAATCTTTTTAATATTTCTTGGATTCCGGGCGTTATCTCCAATCGACTGATGAGTATCAGTGACTGAAGTCGTGGCAAATGTGTATGAATTGAGTCAAAGAATGACTCGTTTAACACAATTGTCGGCATATCTAGCGTTAAATGAGTCAACCGTTTGAAGCCACACAACGGCTGAAAGTTGTGGTAAACTTCACGTGAATATGACTTAATTGATAGTTGGAGTCGACGTAATCGGTGTCTAAACTGATCCAGGGATTCATAAATCCTTGTGAACCCCGGCTCAGGTATTGTATCGTAAATGCTTAAAAAGTAATGAATTTTCTTTAATTGTTTGCATCCAATGGCCACACGTTTGAGACTATCTATAAACGAGGTGTTGATCCACGAGTTGTCGCAATAGAAATGTAGTGATAGTTCCCGAAGTGCTTGAAGTTGTGGTAATTGTCTCAACACATCCACCATTAGCGAGGTATTCGTGAACCCGTAGTCACTGAAGTCCAGGCTAATTGTCTTGAGTTGATTGCTGTAGTGATCACTGAATGGTAGCCAATAATTAATGTCTTCAATGTATTGGTAAGTTATTGAGAGTTTAGTCAAGTCTTTGACTAAAAGCTCATTATTTTGGCTAAAAATTGTCGACAAATCGCCAGAATCGAGGCAAAGGTCACGGAGTTTTGCCATGGATTGCGAGTACTGTTTAAACTTATCATGGTAATAGTCAGGCATTTTGAGCGAGGTCAATTGTGGGCCACATTTGCTGAGAATAAAGTCGACTATTTTGCTATCATTTCCGTATGGGATACACAAAACGACATGAATTTTATTCAACGATTGTTTGTTTGAATTGATTATTATCTCAAACCCTCTGTCCATCGCTTCAGACTTCATCTCAATATCAATGGATGTAATGTTTGGACATTTCCTGACCACTGATTCCAGTGTTTCCCAAGAAATGCCGGATTTCTTATCATTTCTTATCTGCCATTTGTTGAGCAACTGATCCGTGACTTTAAGATTGTGTTGTTCCGTGAATACACATCTCTGCCACTGTTTGGACAGACATTCAAATCGGAAACAGTCCTCAAATGGGAGGTAAGACAATACGAGTCCACACAAGTCATCACCGAATCTGTCAAATGAATCCTTCGGATATTCCTCTGCAGTATATTTCATACCACTTACTAATATCTTTGACTAAAATTATAAATAATTTTTAAATATCCTAATTAAATATAATTAAATAATATATTTGTTACAAACCTTTTTCAGTGACATTTTCGCATGACTTGTATAATCCATATTTGAGTAAATGTGTTAAGAGTTGCAGTAAGTCTTATGTCCTAAATAAAAAACTTACAGATAATATAACTTTCACTTTTAGGTTAGCTATCAATGTATTTATTTTTACAAAATCATATGACAAAATTTCACAACTTATTTATTTATAACTTATGATAAGATTTTAAATGTAGAGCACAATGATAAGGATTATTTTGTAATAAGATAGCAAAGTGTAACATAATTTTATTTAATAAAATAGATAACTAATAAAAAATAATTGATAAACTCATACTTAACATTAATAAATGTTTATCTTAAATAAAATGAGATAATTTTGCTTTTTGTATTTAATGAATAAAAATATTTTTAAAAATTATCATTTGTTTTATTCTGAATATTCTCAGTATTTCCTGTAGTCTTGAATTCAAAGCATTTAAGTTTTGGCAATCGTTTCAATTTTTCTACGATTCCGGACCTTATGTTTAGTCGACTGGTGATTATCAGAGACTGAAGTCGTGGCAAATGTGTATCAATTGAGTCAAAGAATGACTCGTTTAGCACAAAATATGGCAAATATAGCGATAAATGAGTCAAACATTTATATCCAGACAATAGTTTAAAGTTGTGGTAAAAATCTCGAGAATATGAATCCACTGACAGTTTAAGTCGACGTAAACGGTGTTTAAAGTGATCCATGGATTCATAGATACGTGTGAACGCGGGCTCAGGTATCACATCATAAATGCTTAGAAAGTATTGTATTTGAGTTAATTGTTTGCATCCAATGGCCACACGTTTGAGACCATCGATAAACGAGTCGGTGATCAACAAGTTGTCACAATACAGATGTAGTGATAGTTCCCGAAGTGCTTGAAGTTGTGGTAATTGTTTCAACACTTCTACCATTTGGGAGGTATTTGTTAGGGCATAGTCACGAAAGTTTAAGCTAATAGTCTTGAGCCGATTGCCGTAGTGATCAGTAAATGGTAGCCAATAATCCAGGTCTTCAATGTATTGGTAAGTAATTGAAAGTTTAGTCAAACCTTTGTGTAAAAGTTCATAGTTTTGGTTAAATATTGCCGAAAGATCGCCAGAATTGAGATATATTTGACGCAGACTTTTGAGAGAAAGTGAGTAATGTTTAAACATATCTTGGTGATAGTCAGGCATTTTTAATGACACTAATAGTGGGCCACAGTTGCGAAATATATTGCCGACTACTTTGTTATCATTTTCGGTAGAAACCGATAAAACGACATAAATAGCAATCAATGAGTGTTTGTATGAATTAACGAGTATTTCAAACACTTTTTCAGTCATTTCTGTGTCGATGTTGATGTCAATGGATGTAATGTTTGCACACTTTTTGATCACCGAATTCATTGCTTCCCAATTGATGTCTGGTATCCCCTTATAATCTCTTAACTGCCATTTGTTAAGCAACTCTTCCGTTACTTTGAGATTAAATCTTCGCTTGAATACAGTTCTCATCCACTGTTTGGACAGACATTCAAATCGGAAACAGTCTTCGAGTGACAGATAAGACAACACGAGTCCACACAAGTCATCACCGAATCTGTCCAAAGAGTCTTTGGGATAATTGTCTTCTTGAGTCTCATTTGAAGAATTTGATGACATATTTGAAGTAATAATAGAAACAATTAATGATAACTTTTATCAAATACGGTATAAAATCTATTTTTTTGAATAATAATTTTGGGTTACTTTTTAACACTACTTGTGTTTTTTATTTGAAAACTGATTCCTTGTTTAAGGGAATCGAAAATAAGACTTCATTTGTAAAATTGTTTGTCAAGAATATTTTATTACTGATATATAATTTTTTGAAATTTAATACCCGATTTTGATTAGTGTGCAGTAATCAGTGATTATTAAAATAAGTTACTGAAACAACACTTTAATTAATTACAGTTAAATGAGTTATAAAAATATTAATCGAGATACAAATTTTAATTTAAAAGGTAATTAATAATTATCATTACTGTAAACATTAGTTTCTGTAATTTAAGGAACAAAACAGAAATTATTTTCATTAATCGTAACATAGTGTTGAAAACTAATATAAAAAATATAACATTTGTTTGCAAACTATTATTGAATGTGATTTTGTTGGACACAAAAATCACAGATAATGTCCTTCTGTTGCATACACTTCAGAATCAGTGGATGAGGTAAACGGCATAACTGTACCCTTAAAACCAAAATGATTTCAGTTTCGGTAAGTTTTCGGTAATAGTTTTGCGATCATTCGGTGTACCGTATAATCGACACTCAATGTTCACACTTTGAATGTGTGATAAATGTGTGTGAATTGAGTCCAAGAAACTCGCATTCATTATGCAGTTCTCAAACTGAAACTTCAAATGTGTTAACCGTTTCAATGGTGACAATGATTTGGCTGTCAATTCAAATCTCACCTTTTCATCGCCAATCAGTACTAACCATAGTCGTCGTAGTCGTGACATACGACTCACCGATGCATACAATTGTCCCAAATGTGGATCAGTTTTACATCTCATAATCAACTGATATCTCATGAGTTGTGGCCATTGAGTGACAAACTCTTTGCAGTGATAGTCGACTACAGTCTGTAAGATATCGGCGTTTGGTGTCCGGAATATTTGAAGTCTTAGTTCTCGTAATGCTTTCAATTGTGGCATTAGTTTCATCGCACGAATATATTCCTCGGCAGACATTTGTCTAAAACTAATATCCAAAGACTTTAAGCTATTCTTATAGTAATCAACAAATGCTTGCAATCGCTGCCAATCAGAGTCTCTGTAATAGAACTTAATTTTTGTCAAATTCTTGAGTAATAACTCATTGTTTTCGGTGACAATCGCTGACAACAGAGTATATCTATAGGACAGTTGCCTGAGTTTTGTCAGACTTTATGTGTGATATAAACACTTCATAACCCAATAGCGGCACTGATATAGCCGTCAATTGTGAGCCATATTTACACACAATTCTGTCCATTATTTTCACATCAAAATTAGCGGTGAATCTGATGTCAGATTCGTTACCAAATGTGACATCAATTGCAAGCAATGAGTGTTTGTATGAATCCATCAGTAATTCAAACACTCTTTCCATGGCCTCTGAACTGATGGCGATATAAACGGATGTAATGTTCGCACACTTCTTGACCATTGAATTAAATGCATTGCGTCTGAAGATTACAGAACTTATGGCAACGTTTGTATGGTTTCTGTTGACATTCACTTGGGTTTGGGATTTGTATGACAATCGCTGCCACTGTTTGGACAGACATTCAAATCGGAAACAGTCTTCGAGTGACAGATAAGACAATACGAGTCCACACAAGTCATCACCCAATCTGTCCAACGAGTCCTTCGGATATTCCTCTTGAGTGCCATTCGTGTCATTCGTCGACATCTTTGTCTGAAATACAGATAATGTAATCAATGACTGAATATGTGTTGAGTTGTGTACTCATTGGACACGCAATCACTAAAACTAACCTCTTTTGCGGACATATGACCACAACTTCCTGACTCCATATCCATGTGTCCAGTGATGGCAGTTGTGGTGATACTGTATATGCGTTACAATCGAGTCATTAATTCAATGAATGATTAGTTTAATTGAGACAACAATGCAATTGAAAGCACATGTCATTCACTCATTCACTGGAAACACACAAAACATGTGATAATAAGTGTATAAATGATGTGACAATACGTGTGAGTATTATATGAGTGTTTGTATCACTAATGCATGCATTCATCACTAAAGGGGTTATATATTGAATGAACAAGTGACTTTTTGTATGTAATATCTAAGCGTCACTATTGAAACTATTTTTCAAAACTTGAAATAATGTTATAATTAAAAATTTTTTATAATCTGAAAAACTAGTTTAAAACTTATGTAACAAATAATTGATCAAGTTTACACTTGCCCTAAAAAATTAAATTAATTATGTAAATTTATTTCATTTCCTATGAAACGTTTAATAATTATAGAAATTAATTACGAGTTCAGAAAAAGTTAATTATGAAATAAAACTTTGGAAAACATTTTGAGTTATTGTCTCTTTATTTATCAAGTTCATTATAAGTATAATTCAGAAATATAGCAATGTAAATTATTTATCAACATAATTTTATAAGCAATCATTAACTTAAAATGTATGAAAATGTTATCCAAATTATTTTTAACATTTGAAAAATAGTTATAAAAATTTATTTTAAATTGAGTAAAAAAATATGAACACAAGTCTTAAGGTTAAGCAGTAATTGCTTTCAAACAAATTCAAACAAATTTAAAACTCTTAAGTTATGGTTACCAATGTTTTGGTTACCTTTTTCACCGATTTCATGATACCGGCGCTTATTTTTCATAAAGTACTGATTTCTAAGGTCTGAATGAGTGGTAAATGTGTGTGAATTGAGTCAAAGAATGTCTCATTTAATACACATTTCGGTGCTCTTAATGTCAAACGTGTTAATCGTTTCAATGGAGACAATGATTTGGGTGACAATTAAATTTTGATAAATTTAATAAATATATTTTTACAAACCTTTTCAGTGGCATATATTTGAATGACTTGTATAATCCATATGTGAGGAAATGTGCTAAGAGTTGCAGTAAGGCGGCGTGCACAAAGTACGTGCGCAAAATTTTGTTCAAAAATTGACCCCCCCTCCCCTCTACACGCCCATCGTACATAGGAATTTAACATGGTGACATACGCTTTGGCATGACCCCCCCTCCCCCCTACCAGTGCGTATGTACTTTATGCACGCCGCCTTATCATGAATTGAAAAATTTTCTAAATATTTCAAAATATAATATTTGTAGAAATCAATACAATAATTAAAGCACGAAAAACAGCAATTACATTTTTATTCGAAAATAACTTATATTGCCTCATGCTCTAATTTCAAATAAGATCCTGTTTTTTATAAAGTCATTTATAATTAATTGATTTTATCGATTTATTTGTACTTTTATATCGTTAGAAATACGAATAGTATTATAAATGTCAAATGCAATATACCTTATAAAGTTAAAATAGCAATTTATCATTTAAACGTTTTTACTTGGACATACTGCTTTTTATATAAATACACTGATCACTGATCGCACATTCATAAATTAAATTCTACTATCAATACTGTATTAATTAATATAAACCACACGTCTAATATATATTATTATATTTATACCAGTATTAGGTGTTTATATTCAGTACCCATAATGTCTGACTGGAATGAGACACACATTAAAATGGCTTTAAATGTCTGGAGAGATAAGACACGGAAAGGCAAACAAATTGATCACAAAATGTATGCAATATTGAAGCGATACGAGAGGTTCGCGAGACTCACGTATTGTATGGTTTGCAGAGATATGGATGAATACGTGTCGGCCGTAAGTACGCCCAATAAACGGCGACTATTTGTGGTGATAATGACCAGGGTATCGATGACATTTGCGGGGTTGAGATTTATAATACCAATGTTTATTACTAATCCCAATATTCTGGACTTATTGCTCGATTGGACACACATTAAGAATAGGAAATTAATTTACACAACAATTATGTGGCTATTTATAAGTGTTTGTATCGTGGGTATTGTATTTACCAGACATGAAATGAGCAAGGTACTCTACTTGTTTGAGTTTCTATGGCAATTAAAATATCAATTAGTTAAGCGTCCATTAACTGGCCTTGCTTATTATAAATTTGTCGATTATGAGAGAGTGTTTTGTAGATATGGCTTTCCAGTCATATATTATGGTATATTTTTGACTGTGATGGGTATGATATTTACGAATGATTGTATAGTATTTTTGAATAATATTTAAATTGTGAAAATGATCATGATAACTGTGTTCACAATTATAATATACCTGACTGTTAAAACATGTGTAGCGATAGTCGCATTGGGTTTTGTCATATGGTTTACGACATGTTATTACTTGAAACACAAATACCTGGAGATCTGCCGTAAGATAGCATTGAGTGTTAAATACGATAACAAACGGCTATTAATGGCGGCTNATAACAAACGGCTATTAATGGCGGCTATCGTTGAACACCATTATTGGGAAATACAGACCAAACGATTCAATCATTTTTTCCGTTCAATTACTTTCATTATATATTATATGGCGACAATTGGCATGGAGTTAATATTGTATGTATTACATCACCCTGGTACTAATGTTTCATTTAGAATATTCGCGGTCATTCTTCTTTGTTTGGGTGTATCCATAGTGGTTTATACAAATGTCATGAGCACCTGGATCTATAAAGCGGCTCACAAGCCATACCCGTTGTTATTGAGATACGTGTCGAAACGTAGGCCCGTCCTATCAAACAACGATAGACTGAAAGTAATGGTATTCATTGAACGCCTGTCCACTGGACCGGCAATCGGTTACTATTGCTATGATTTGTTTCCTATGAATAGTCACGCGTTCGCCCAATATTTGCTTATTTCTGGCGCTAATTATTTTCTAATTATGTCAATGTTTTAAGCATGTATCATGGCTATTTATAAAATTAAATTTTTTCATATGAAATGATTGTACCGGGAGGCATAGAAAACGAAAATTGATTTGTTTCCTAACTTAAAGTTACAAAATCTACTGTATGTTAAAGTTTACGTTATCAAATTTTATTGATATTATATAATATATTGATTAAATGCAAAGTAGGCTTTTGGCATCCATGTACATTAATATTTTTATAAATATAATGTATTAAATTTTATGGAATTATTTATTACATAAATAATAAAATTATAATTATAAAAAATATATTTAGCTAGATATTTGTAATAAAATACAAGTACTGATAATGAAATAATTTTTTATTTAAACATTAAAATATTACGGTAATTGTGCGGATAAATAATCGCAATAATAAAAATATACAGTAATATTATATTATTGTATTTTACCGGATAATTCTAATTATTAGTTATTTTCACATGGTGGACTCTTAACATTTAGAATTTTACAATGTTGCAAAAATAATATATTACGGTAATAGCATTTGATACCATACATTATATTAATAGCCGTTTTTGGGTTTCATTATTGGACCCCGATCATTAACATTCTTGAATTTACAGAATTTACAGAATTTACAGAACCCTCGCAACGCCTCACGAATTTTAGGCGTTACCTCTTGTTTAGTCTCGACTCTCAGTGACTGAAGTCTTGGATAATAAGTACGAATGGAGTGGAAGAATGACTCGTTTCACACAATCCAGGGTAAGTCTAGTGTCAAATGAGTCAACCGTTTGGTTTGAGACGACGGCTTTCAAATAAACTGCTCGTCCATACCATCCATTTTACCGGACGGATAAACACAGAGCTGTAGTCGACGTAAATGTTTGCGCTCATTAAACGTCTCGTAAATACGTGCGAATGCGAGCTCCGGTATGACATCGTAAAAAAGTACTGAAAACTTAATGCTTGATAATTGTTTGCATCCAATGACCACCCGTTTGATAGCATCGATGAACGAGTCGCCGATGTCTGAGTCAAACTCATACCAACTCAGAGCTATTGATAGTTCCCGAAGTGCTTGAAGTCGTGGTAAATGTCGCAACGCACCCATCATTAGATTTATATTGTCATCCATTAGGCAACAGAAGTCTAAGCTAATAGTCTTGAGTTGATTGCTGTAGTGATCAGTAAATGGTAGCCAATAATGCAGGTCATCAATCACTTCGTATCTAATCGAGAGTTTAGTCAAACCATACAAGTCAAAGTATACAATTTTTAATTTATAAAATTATATAATAGTTAATTTTTAAAAAATAGAATTAATTATATTTTTTTAATAAGCATAAAACAATTTCATTAAAACTTTTTGTATTTGAGGTGTATTTGTTAAATGCATATATAGATTAGTTGAATAATTATAGTTAATATTTTATTTATCTATATAAATAGTTTAGTCAATAATTTGGACTATTTTTGGTTTAATAGTTAACTTGTTGAATATTTTGTAATTTTGTAATATTTTCAAAGGTTGGCATAGAAATAAGTTTGGATTGTATACTACAATTGCTATTAACAAACACATTTAATAACAGACATTTGTACGTAATAATCTGTCGGATGATCACACAGTTATTACTTGATATTTAATGTGATAACTTTGTGATCATCCAACAGATTATTACCCAAAAACATTGGGAAAATCAAAAATTTCATAAAAATAAAGTATGTATATAAGTTTTTAAAATTTATTTTACTATACATGATAAATGCATTTTTAAAATTTTTTGTCTCTAGTCGTATGTTTGTATAGATTAAATGAAATTTCTTTATTTGTAATATTATAGTAATATTACATTTAATTCAGTTCATTATTAATTATTATATAATTATTAATTAAATACCTTGCGCAGTTAATCCTGATATAATCAAGATGATTGTCAAAACCTTAATATTCATATTTATTTTGAATGAGAGTGGTATCAAAAGTGTTATCAAAATTAATTTTTTTATGATAAAGTAATGAACGAAATTAATTTTACTTAAAATTAATTTAAAATTTAGCAAATATGTTTTACATAAAATTACAGCAAAATCTCAAAATACAAAATGGCAAAAAATTAATTATTAATTAATAATCTAGAGTAATATTGAAATAATAGTTAAAACAAACATAATTATGATGTTTGCATAGTTGAATTTATAATCATAATTGAAACTGATAATATTATAGAGATTATGTATGTAGATTGATTAAAAATTGTTTATATGTAGTAAAAATTTATTCATTATACAAAGTAAATACATATTAAAATAATAAATTTTGTTATTCAATAAAAATCTCTTTTTGTCAAATCCGTGAACTACAGTATTTTCAGTCTAAACATCCGTTGCATACAATTCCCAATACCGGTCCTCAACACTAAATTATTCATGATATCAATTACATTATCCATCTGAATGTGTCGTAAATGTGTATGCAATTGATGGCAAGGAGTGGAAAATAAATGAAAGTCATTCATATATTTTATTGAATTAATTGCGTTAAACAAACACTAATTTATATACATACTATTTATACGTGTTAATACTGTTTCAATTTAGAGTAAATATTAAATTGTCTGCAAAATCAAGTGTCAAATTACTTTAATACATAGTCCCAAATGGTTAGGTGAATGCAACAGTATACACTAATTATTGATAGTTTAAACAAAGTTTACAATACGGTATCCATAATACTAAATTGATGAATTATATAGAATAAATAATATAATATGGAAAATACATTCAATAAATAAATATTTTTTAAAAGTAACTTTAGAGTTACTTGAATATTTATTACACCAAAAACTACATGTTAATCAAATTATAATAGTGTCATTATTAAGATATAATTAGCACCAAAGTTGTATACGTATTGATAGAACTCATAGCTATTCATAGGAAACAAATCATAGCAATAGTAACCGATTGCCGGTCCGGACAGGCGCTCAATGAATACCATAACCCCTAACCTCTGTCTCAGCGATAATACAGACTTCTGCGA
>CAJPVJ010001189.1:0-17526 GCA_905397405.1 Oppiella nova | reverse complement strand
TATCTTATTTATTGTCCGACTTTTATATGGAATTAAAGTTTTGAAAGAAGTTTTATGAACACAATAAACCTTACAGTTAGTGCACAACACTTTTCGCACAATTCACAAATATTTATCACATAAATTGAAGGATAAAAGTTATTTAGGAATAATATTCTCATTATTATATAAATATTCAAATTAACAAAATATTTTAAAATTCAGAGAACTGATCAAAACTTTAATTCAATGAATTGTTTTGAATGAATAATTGCCTGATTATTTGTTTTTTAGTATTTTATATTTGATTTGAAATGATTAGTGAAACGAAATGGAAACCAATAGAAACTAATGACATGAATGACCAAGCTCACAAATATTAATGATTTTGTTTTATTGCATGTATTGTCTGAATTGGTTGCACTGATAGGCAAAGTCCGTCACTTTAACTTTTATCAATTCAAAAAGCCAATTAGTGGTGAGAATTAATTTTCATTTGATTTAATCGCAAACTTTTTCTCAAAACTTTTATTTCTCCATTCATTGGTGTGATTTGAATGAATTAATCTCATAATCGGTTTTCCTTTTGTTATGGAATCAGAAGTGAACGGAAACGAAGAGGAAGTGGACAATAGAGACAATAGGGTTGTGGCGACCGTTGATAACATGAACGCAATGAATAGAAAGCAGATTCCGTCGTCTTATGTATGCAATGAAATCGATGCACTCGAGCGGGAAGAGGAACAGATCGACAGAGAGGCACACTTTCTCGAGAAGAGACTCCGCAGGATAATGGAGACGGGTATCAATCGATAAGACATTTGTTTCCCTTTAAATCCAACTTTTAATATGAATATTGAGTGTTTGTTTTAATATATCCTATAATATATTCATATTTGTAGCTCTAATCCCAAAACAAACTTTACGCTCGACTTAACGATTTAGTTTAATCTTCTTTTTAAAAAACTTTTTTTAATACTTTGTTATAAATTGTTGAAACGAAATGACTTTTTCGATGCACTCGAGCGGGAAGAGGAACAGATCGACAGAGAGGCACACTTTCTCGAGAAGAGACTCCGCAGGATAATGGAGACGGGTATCAATCGATAAGACATTTGTTTCCCTTTAAATCCAACTTTAATATGAATATTGAGTGTTTGTTTTAATATATCCGCCTAATATAATATATACCGTATATTATATATTCATATTTGTAGCTCTAATCCCAAAACAAACTTTACGCTCGACTTAACGATTTAGTTTAATCTTCTTTTTAAAAAACTTTTTTTAATACTTTGTTATAAATTGTTGAAACGAAATGACTTTATTCTGTTTGGTGTGCAATAGGAGGCGCTAAGGGAGAGGAAGAGCGACTGATGCAGAAGTGGTTCGTTTTGGTGAATAAGAGGAATGCAGTCATACGAAGACAAATGCAACTCAATATTCTGTAAGAGTTTTCTTTCTTATTAGTCTTTACTTTATTTTAGTTTTTGTTTGTTTTAGTCTTTTTTGGAGACAAATCTCAGTTTACTTTCGTTTCCATTTGCCTTTTCTTTTTTATTTAAATGGTATTAAGACTTAGTTTTGGTTTGAATTTTAAGAATCAATTAAAAAAGAGTCATTGATTTTCCCAATAGTCGTATAGCATATGCAGAGTTATAAAAGTCATAAAAGTTTAGATTCTAAACACAAAATGTAGTAAAATTATCGACAAAAGAAAATGTCAAGAATTTGACTGTTAGTTGATTTGTATGAATGAAAAGTTGTCCAAAAATAGACACTACTGTCGAACTGTAGATATGGTATATTGGAGGCCACTGTTAAGGTTTCGCATGGAATCGACTTTATTTCATCTCTAATTGATTGGGATTACCTCTTATAGGGTCTGTGCTCTCCATTCATACGCTCGCAAAGTGCAGAACATTCTTATTATAGGCACAACTCATTAGTGCTTATGTGGCCATTATTATAATCATTATAATCTTCTTTTAGCAAATCCCTTATCACTCGGGACCAAATACACCGATACATACATACATGAGCTACACCATCACCATCTCTCTCTCTCGCTCTCTCTCCATCTCTCTCTCTCTCTCTCTCCCCTCTGTCAGTGAAACAAAACAAAATATAACTCACAATTTTGAGAGCTATATAGATATTGAATGTAATATAACATAAGAGCGACCCTTAACTTGTAGTCCTCGGATCCTCCGACTCTACATTCGTTCACATGATTCACTCTGCGATACAATTTCTCACACAATAAAAACTTATTAATTAATCATTTTCTCTCAATTCACTTGTTATTGAGAGCTCTAAATTCCAGAGCAAACTATTTTTCTAATCTACTCTTCATTATATTGATACCATAGGCCGTGAAAATATTTTGTCTACCTGTCCATTATCTGTTAAATAAGAAATTATGCATTATTTCAATGGAATTCTTATCAATCGTTAAAATGCATTATTGAGTCATATATTAATTAATTGATACAAAGATTGTAATAAACCTGAAGATTGGTTTTAAAGCAAAACTCAGAACTTGTTTAACATTTAAATAGGAAATACATTCTCGTGCAAAACTCGCAATGGTTTTACTCTGTGTGTATGAGATACCAGTGCCTATGCCCTTCATGCACCTGGCCTTACAAATGCTTTCTTATAACACCTTAAGAAGTGTGGGGCAAATGAGTCAAATAAATAGCACTTTCCAGACAGCATAGCGCCAGTGGTTTGCCTCAGGGCTCGAGAAGCTCTTAAAAAGTGATGCATAAAAATATTAATGTTTTACTAAATCATAGATAACTTTTCACTTTGACTTTCATTACACACGATATTTGTATTTGTCATTCCGTACAGCCATTCCTTACATCCTATTATTGACTGCTATTAAAACATATATAAAATTCCAAACATTCATCTCATATACAGTATTCATGTTTGCCGTATAGAGTGTCCGCATTGAGACACAAACCCTAAAGTTAGACAAATATGTTGTCGATTCGTAGGCTGCAGTCAATCGAGTAATTTATGTGTTATATAAAAGTCAAATTTGCAAAACTTTAAATAAACTCATGTGACGTTTGATGTATTGTTGGCTCACTTTTGACATCTCATACAAGCGATGAAAAAAAGTTGGAGACATTCAATGCAAATATGACGGCAACTGACAGGAGAGCACTATTTTTATTAGTCATATTATTTTCTATTATCCATTTGTCATGTGTTTTGCCCATAATATTATGCATGCATTGGACCGGAATTTTATTGCCTTTCATTCTTTGGGTTATTTCCAAAATACTTAAGAAAGGCGTGAAGTATTGGCCATTCAATAGATGTGTACTAAAACGTGTCACTCATTTAGCATTTGAGTCTCAGTCCGGGACTACAGTTTAGCTGAAAGTTATGGTGCAGTTCTCTGGTGTCCAATAGATTCCTGTTTAGAGTTCACAACATTTTCGGTGATTTTTTCTCTCTTTTCTCTCTCTTTCACTGTTAAAGGCATTCACTGTTGAGAAACACATAACGCATTCCTAAAATATTTTTTCAAATGTGAACATCTCTTTAGGTTTTAGTTGAAAAAAGAGAGGAATTACTATAAATTCCAAAAACTAATTTCAATGTAAAAATAATGTCAAGAAAACACTTTATGAAGCAACACATTCCGATAAACAAAATGAGAAAATAATTGTTTGCATTTAAAAGTGACATCAAATTATTGGACGTATAATAGCGGTTGAATGCAATTTACTCAGAAAGCATTTGATTGAATGAGTGAAAGGCCTGTAATTTCATTCATTACTATCAATAGGAAGGAGAGTTGGAGTTAATCATTATTATGAAGCGCTGACTACTTGTGCTAATGGAATGAGTGTAAGGGACAGGACAGTGGTGTGTGTGAGGCTGTGGTAGAGTAGGGACACTGTTTCACACCCTTATATTGAGAACTGATCAGTTGGAAAATCGGCGTTCCTGTGAGGTCCATAGGCCTTAGAGTAGGACAGGGAGTAGGGGTGGTCTTGGTTTGCAGCGAGATTTTATTCATGAGATCAGTTTGTGGCCCATTTTGACCTTCGAGTTTCAATTTCTTATATCCATTGCTGGCATTGTGTCCATTACTTAGCCGTTAATATTAGTGCCTCCAAAGCCAGTGCCAAAGCCAACAATACCGCTGACAGACATTCATCTGATTGCCGCACATTTCTGACGAACTCCTATCGTATTGATGTCCACTGTTTTGGACATAAAATTAGAAAATTGTATTCCAGTCCCACAGCTCTGTCACGCGATTAACGTCTAGATTTGTAATTTGAATGAAATGTCAAACAAATTCAATCAACCATTGACTGAAAGGATATATATTTCTTTCATTACATGCCAGCATGAAAATTGGTCACCAATACCAGTCCGCCCCTATAGTTACCATAATTGAAATCCCAACAAAGGTGATGGTGTGGTCCACCTTTGGTGAACTACCTTATTCTTTACGCCAGAATTCACTCAAGAATTACCTCCAAATCTAATCACAATATCAATAGTTATTTATTATCAAAAATACTGTATTTTGTGTTCACGACTACGACTTTTGATACATTCTTTGCATTCAATACAATTTGGCAAACATTTACTGTATATTGTGTTTCAATTTTAATTTTATTTGCTTATAAATGCAAACCTATTTTGCCATTTATTTTCCACAATAAAGCAAATTCTTTTAAATTTAGCTTAAAAAAGATATATTGAAAACACACTTAAACTCATAAATGGTGATCTCCAAAATAATTCACTTCTAAAGCAAACACTTTTTAAATCCTTTTAGAAAATAGTCTGAAATTAATGTATTCTTTTAATTGAATTGAATTAATTGTTTATGTTTTTGTAAAATTAAATATTAAAATATGCAGCAAATTGTCGATTTGTTGGAGAAATTAATGAGAAAATAATTTCATTGTTTATTTATTTTAGTGAAAAAGAGGCGGATATGGAGAGAAGATTTGAATTACTGAACAAAGAATTGCGATCTATTCTGGCAATTGAAGGTAAGTTTGCGACTGACAGGGAATGACATCTTTTTGCTTATTTTGTTTGGCATTAGAGCTCATATGTATGTGAATTGTGTGACTGTTTTGCCAAAAGTAAGACTGACTCTATAATATGGGTTGTTGTGTATGTGGAGGACAATGGATGTGATCATAATTATACTGGCAATGTCTGATCTGCCAGTGCCTGATAGCTATTTTTCAGCTCATAATCATAATAATATTGTACAGCAATGGATGCAGTGGTTGCGAGCGTTCACTATATTTTCATTCAATACATACACACATATAGAGCACAGAATAGAGTATAGTATTGGTTGTGCTTCTGTTCTCTTCATTTTTGATTCTTTTTGGTCTCTCTTTCCTCCCTTTGATAAGCGGCTTAAGAGCACAACATTAGTGCAAAACTTGCTCTCAACTCAAAACTCAGCCAAATTGCCAAAAACGTATAGAATATAACCGTTCTCTCTCTCTCTCTCTTTCTCTCTCTCTCTCTCTCTCTCTCTCTCTCTGGTCTGTAGTGGTGTTTTGGCAGAACTCTTAAATAAAAAAGTTTATGTGCATTATGTGTATCAATTTTTTTATTATTCCCTCGACCCTATTGATAAACTTATATATTTATATATTTCATATTCCGTTACACTATTTACTTCTTTATTACATTAATATTTATTTTCATCTTTCGTGTCGTTTTGTATTAACTGCTTCTATATTTTCTATTATTATTTCTATCATGTTATCCATTTGTGATTTGTTTTTTCGTATTTACAATAATTGTTTGTTTATTTTATTCTAAAATTGCTCAATAATTCACATAAAATAAGAGAAAATTAAACACTTTTTCATCCATTTTTAATTATCAATAATAACAACCTCTATATAAGAGTGGTTTTGAACAAATAAGTTGAGATTATTTTAAGCACATTCTATAGATTCAATAAAGTCATATTCAGTTTTATATAAAAAAATTGGCAACTATTTTTATCACTTTTAAAAACAGTTTACAATAAAAAGCACACAATAAATTCAATGCTGATTTGATATTGTTTCAATATATTAACAAGTTCTTAATACTCAAACTTATATAAATTAAACACTAATCGCGTTATTTGTCAGATATCTAAACCACATAATTAGTGTGAATTGATATTTAGTGATTATTAGATGAATCAATAAATAGGATTTAAATATGTTGTTAAATATAATTATATTTATGTGAAACATTTAGCATTTAATCTTTATTTAGAGAGAAACCAATTTGTATTTAAGGATAATTTTAATACGATTTGGAAATGATTAGGTTTACAATTCTTGTGGCGAGAATTGAAAGTCAGAAAATTGCAAAATGTGTCAAAACTGTTGGCTTATTATCTCCATAAACCATATAATGTAGAGTAGGCTATAAAAAAATAGTGGCAAACATTTAATAATCGAATTCTGGTTTTAAATTAAATCTATATTTTCTATTGAAATTTTATTACTGACACTAAAAGTTTTTTGAAAAGAATTTTTGCTTAAAATAAAAATAAATTGCAATTTTGTGAAGATATTTGCAATCAAAAAGGAACAAAGAATTCATGAAATTGTAATCAATTGCAAAAAGAGTTAGTGTTAAAGGACTTGAAACAAAATTTAATGGCTTTTCTTATGGCTTACGTATAAATTAGATGTTTGTGTCAAATCTCCTGTAATGAAACAAATATTACTTTTTACCCCAACCATAGGCGAAGTATGATTACATTGGGTTTTGTATGAAAATAGCTTTTATATAAATATTATGTATAAATACATAAAAGTGTAAAACAAGTTACGATTGAATTATCAAATATCAAACACATATATCTTTGATGTAATAGTGCCTCAAAGTATTTATGACACGTTTAGCACCTCTTCCTTCTGATTAAAGCACTCCACAGGCGATCCTAACTGTTGTTAAGATTATTGTTAGTTGTCTTTGATTTTGGCATTTAATTCATCGGCGGTCACCGGTTGAAGATATGGTGTGCGCCGCCCAGTAGTGATCCATCAGTAGAGAGCTATGACAGCAATACATGTAATCTTGTTTAGGAGTATTGGTTTGTGTGATGAATACTATTGGCAAGTATTGCTAACTATTGCAAACTATGGCCCATATTATCACTTTTGACGATAGGAATGCAGATTCGAGTAATTAAACTATCGATCAATTCGGTCAATGAATATACGCTAACAATGTTTGATTGGCTCACAAGAGGATAACAGGCCTCACAGCCAACGCTTTGCTCCCTTACTATCACTGCCAACACTACTGTCATTAGCACTTGTATTCCTGTAATAACATCATTGCTTTAAGCAATCTTTTTATGTCTTTACATGCATTACAATATTTCAACGTTTCGTAGCATTCATAGCATTCATAACATTAATAATTCTTATGTTTTCTTTTTGAATCTCTCTTTTGATTCTCGCCTAACAAACAGTGTTTAACTAATATCTCTGCTCTCCCTCTCTCCCCTCCTTTATGTATAGATTGGCAAAAAACTGAAAGTCAGAAACAGCGGGAAAAGTTGCTTCTGGAGGAACTGGTGACGATTGTTAATAAGAGGGATGAGTTGGTCCAACATCTCGATACTCAAGAGAAGGCGTAAGTCATATCCCATACCAAATGCATACATGAGTTGTTTGTTTTGCTATTTTCTCAACGTTTCTTATTTGCCATCATCTGATGTCTCCAATTGTCAAAAGACGTCTTGAGTTGATGTCAACACTTGTCAGCTCTTCCTCTGCAGACATTCACTGCGGGAATCATTTCCTGCGATTAGTCGTCACTTATTCTGCTCTGAAAACTATGTCTTCATCTCTTCTCTCATAATCTTTTAGCACTCATTAGAACCTAAAGAGAAGTTTTACTTGTTTTCAGTGAAATTTGTTTTTATTTTAGTCAAAAACCATAACATTTTGAACGCTTAAGAAAATGTTTATTTTGAAATACAATCCAAATCTGCGCTCAAACTTCTTGTTGTGGTTTCTTGGGCTCCAAACGTATAGTGATGTCAATCAGAGGTCAATGCTATTAATGGTAGAGAATGTGAATGGAATGGAAATGCAATGAAATTTGTTTCATATGTTATGTTATGTTATGTTAGAAATGATGCAAAAAATTTATAATCCATTTCTGACGCAATACATGGCATGCCTGGGATGACCTGTGATCCCAATATAATTTGTTAACATGATTTGATGTGTGTGACAACAGACCCCCCTTTGCCTAAATGACCAGGTTCAAGATGCTTTAGGTTTTACCCAATCTATGTGTCGGTAATATTTTGCGCTCATTTTTGGCTTCAATTTTTGTTATTATAAGTAAAAAGTCTGAACACAAGCGCTCATAAGAGTTGGCCGCACAGGTGTGTATGCAGTGATTACTTAGGCATAGGACTGGTATATATAGTGCAACCCCCCAGCGCTCAGCTCAGCATCATTTGGTCTCTTTGAGCGCTCATCCAATGCCGGATTCACTGCCGATTCATTTGATGCCAATATTGCGGATGTGATGTCTTGAGAGCAATGCTCGTCAAGGGCTGTAAATACAGGCAAAGCACCCATTATTGAGACACACTATCAGAAACTGCGAGCACTGGTATGGTATGAGATGAGCCTTTTTTATGAAGAGAGCGCATAATTTACGGCCAGCGCTGCCATTACGAGCTCAAGAAGACGGCTGTGCCATAAATCAAATGCACGCCATTAGAGAAGTCTTTTTTGTGTCGAAAGGGTTAATTGCCGGCTCTAAATCATACCCTACCAGCCCCTACCAGCGCTGATCAATGTCTCACTCGAAATTGACTTTTAAATTATTGCATTTTTATCGCAGTTTTCTTTTTCTAAATAATCACTTAAGCCGTGAGATTACTAACACTTGTAAATACAAGCGAGCAGTGAATGAATGCTAATTCTTATATATTAAATGCTAATTCAATTTATAGATTAACACTTAATCTCTATTTTGATAACTTAAGTAATTCATACATTCAATTAGTTCTACACTAAAAAAACTATTATTGATTTGTTTCTTAAAATACTTTTTTATTTATATTATTTTATCATTTTTTCGGCGCTCAAAACAATCGACTCTTTTATGGTTTCGTAATAATAGCAAAACGTTTGCATAATTATTGATATTATTATTTTACAATACAATACAAAATTATTGAACATTTTATTAGTTTTATGTTTTGATGACCTATTATTTTAAAGTGTTTTCAAAACCAATAAATAATTTCTTCTACTTTTGACTAATACATGGAAAAGTGAGAGAAAGTCATAAATTAGTTGACGTGAAGTCTAAGTTCATTATAAATTAGATTCATATCATTGGAAATGTTAGATCACATGCATTAGCATAACGTCCAATAAATTGAGTTAAGACTCGGAGCATTAGATGCGGTACTTTTGGTTTATGGCATTTGGTGTGGCCTTTCATGCCTATTGAACTACTAGTGCCAGTATTTAAGCTAATTGTAGGCTATATTCTCCACAATAGCATTTTAAAAGCTATTATTATTATGGCTCACAACAAGTTCTCCTTCAAATAGTTTGCTCTCAAGTCTTGGTCTCTATTCCACAGCTTCTCTGTTCACAACATCTGAACAATCTTTTGTTGATTTGCGCCTCAAATGCATGTTTGCAATGATGTGAACGCATGCAACCAATACATGCCATACCATACCATACCATACATACTGCACTAACTTACCGATGCATGCGATCTAACATTTCGGTGCAATCAATATGTTTTTAGACTATACTAACCATTAAAACATTTTAATAGTCTTGAACTGTAAGCCCATAAAAGAATATAATAATAATGACTTCAAAAATGATTAATTGAAATGGCACTAGTAGTTCAATAGGCATGAAAGGCCACACCAAATGCCATAAACCAAAAGTACCGCATCTAATGCTCCGAGTCTTAACTCAATTTATTGGACGTTATGCTAATGCATGCGATCTAACATTTCGGTGCAATCAATATGTTTTTAGACTATACTAACCATTAAAACATTTTAATAGTCTTGAACTGTAAGCCCATAAAAGAATATAATAATAATGACTTCAAAAATGATTAATTGAAACGAAATAATATAACACTATATTTGCGCCGAAGTTCTGGACAGATATGAAAAGGATTTATCAAAAATTAAAATCAATACTACTATTAAAGCATATAAAGAGTCATTCAATTCACAATTCATTCAACGTATTGATGGCTCGTATCTAAAGCATGAAAATTGGTTTTGAAATTGAGAAAAACCAAATAAATTAAATGCTTATCTTATTGCTGACTTGTGAGTAATTAGTTTTGTAATTAGTTTTCATATCATTTTCATTATTGTTTGGGAGATGAGAGCAACAAAATATGGATTTCATATACAAATATCTGTTCAATAATCTAATGGTTCGTTAACCGACTTTTCATATAATAACTAAATCTCATAATAACTCATACATTGAATGATAGGAACATTGTGTTAGGAATATAGCAGTGATTTGCTCGAATGCATTCATGTGTACACTAATAGGAATTGACATTTATATGCATTGGCTTTGAGTGTCTTTTCCCGGATTCATGGATACATTGATTTGTCGAAACAGACAAAATGGTTGTCTTCTATGAAAACATTGATTATTTAAAACTTCCTCCACTTTGCCACGACTGCAGTCACTACTAGTCTATCATATCTGTTGTCTCTTTTGTTCATTTGTTCGCTTGTGTTGGCTCTACATTGAGACCAATATAACGATACGATTAGGTTGTCTTACAAAAGACCTCAAACTAATCCCTGTGCCGTTCAGTAGTGAAACGTGTGCTCAACAGCACTAAAATGCATACAACAGTCGTTCCCATTCTTTCATTTCATTTAATCTCAAATTAAATACGAAATCAATAAAATGACAAAATTTAATTATTTATTATTTGTCAACATTTTTATTTCGTTTTCTCTGGTTTTTCAATCTTTTAAATAATGGTTTCTTTTAGTTGTTATGGTTTGATGTGTTCACTAATTAATTCATAATCATTTGAGCCATGATTCCATAAAATTGTTTGCATTTTTAAAATAAAAAAAACCTTGTTTGTTTTTGAAGCAAAGGTATGGTCAGTATTATACTATGAATGATGAAAAATGTATAGAATTTGTTCTCACACTTCGTAAACACTTGTGATATAATAGCGATTATATGTAATCTGATGTTAGGATTCGTTGGATTCCTAAGCATTTGGTTTACAGGTTTTGACGCAAATAGGGCTCAATTAAAATGAATTCTTGAGCCATAGCTATGGCTATCCGTCTCATCAGTCTCTGTCAACGAGAATATTCAATGCATTTGATCAGCACTTGTGTGCATTCGGTGCGGAATTTTATTTTTTGTGAGTTTTGTGAGACATACATATCTCACGCATTCTTTGCTCAGTACTGTTCCCCTCTCAGACACAACTCCCGCTGACATTACATATGACTTCAACTCTATTTCTCTTTTCATACTTTTATTTAAATTCTGCAAATTTTTCATAACAACCCCTCTTTAGAGAGTAATTAATAATTTGTTTTTAATCGTTTTGATCTATCGGTTTAAAAAATGTTTTAAATTATAGCACATGTAATCTCTCATACTATACAGTAGTCTCTCGCAAATGTATTCAAAGAATTTGAACGTCTTTTCTCTCCATATTTTTTTTCGTTGAGTCAGTCTTTTGTGAGCAATTGTTTCAATGGTATGAATGTATGACTTCTCTATAAACTGTGGTTTTGTGTTGAGTTAGAGTCAAAAGAATTGTAATTCTTTTGCGAAATTAATGAGACTTGAAATGTGTTGAGCTATTGATCTATTGATAAATTGGTTCGTCAAAGAAGCCATCCCTCGGATTATGTCATTGAATGAGTGATTGTATGTATTCTTTGCATTGCTATCATTGGCGGCCTTTCCTTTCAACTCAATCACACTCTCATATTCAACGCAAATCTCATTTGTTGTTCAATAAAAATCATTTACTAATGAATTATATTCTGAACGCAAGAATTGACTCAAAAAGAGGTACTGTTTTCTCAAATGACGGCAAATAAGAAACTATTAATTAATTAAGAATTTGCTTTAATTGTGGCGAAAAGAGCGATAAATATCTAAATTGAATGAATGAATGAATGAATGCTTTGTTTGACTATAGGATCGAAGACGACGAGATGGTCGAGAGTGCAACTCAAGGACCCATACATCTGACTGAACCCTCCGACAAGAATTGTGTTATTCAGTGATTGACAGCTAATCCGACGACTCGTTTGTAGGTTTGTTTGTCTTTAGAGTGAGTCCACAAAACTCTTTTGTCGGAGGATTTGGTTCTCTTCGCGAGAATAGTCTTCTGATTAAATTGTCGTTACATTAGAGAGAAATGCAATTATTTTCGCCAATTGTCTAAAAATGAAATACGATTTTGAAGTTTTCAAATCAAAATTGTCGTTAAATTGTGTGACAAATTTGGACGGCTTTTGGAGTGCAATAATAGTTGGTGTGTGACCGAAAAACTAACTGTCCCTCAAATGTCTACTAACTGACTGTCTCTTGGCATACAATGTTTGCAACCATTGGTTTTGCACTGAAAACGCGTGAATCGTTTGAAAGCTCTTCAAAAACATTAGTGAACTTTCTTTTGGGTCTTTCGGCCAATCAATCACTTCTTACATCACACCATAAGATCACACATTCATCTAATATTATATTCACAGAAGGGAACCAATTCTTTGTTCTGTCAAACCTATCGGTGGTAACAATCGATTCATTCATTGAATCAATTGTTAGCCATTTATTATAATACAAATTGCGGTCGAAATTCATTTGTTGCGGCCGTTACTCAACACAACACACCGGCGCTCAATGGATTGAGTTGTGAACGCGTTTATCCCATTCCCATCCCATCCCTACCCCTAACTAACACAAGTAATCATTTCTATCGCTAAATACTAATACAATAGCCGTCTTTAAGCCAAATCTATGGCATCTCCGACTTTGGAGACAAAACTAATCAAAACATTCATTCATTTCTCAGTTAACGAGTTTTAAGTCTTAATTCAAGTGTTAAATTATATATTTTATGCCACACTTTCAACTCAAATCCATTCATTTCTCAAAGTTTTTTCTCCAAATGTGCGAATAATAAGCAAAAGTAAATCATTTATTTTTATTAGTAGATATGATTTGAGCAGATTATTTTTGTGCTAATATTTAAATAAATTATATTCTTTTATTTTAATTATAATTATTTTAACGGATTGAACTTTTTTAATGGCATTCCTCTAGTCTATGCTTCAAATATATTTTTATCGTTTCATTTAGACTTTCATTTATTCAAATAACTTTTATTTTTCATTTATTTTAATCTTTTTATTTGAGTTAAATAAGTAAAAGGCTTTTGAAAACAGGGTTTCACTAAACTTTACGGATTTATACTGTATTGACGACACAAATGAACGATTCCTCTCAATGTTGACTATACTTTCATAACATGTTAATTAATATATAATTTGCTAATACAGTAGTTATTATACTTATTGACAAAAAACTCTTAATCTCATCGTTTGTTTGTTTTGTTTGTCTATCATTCCTATGACTTAAGTTTTAAGTATTTAATTGTATAATAAGTTTAGGTTATAGTCATTATTAGGACAATCACCACAAGTGAAACAATAATCCATACAATAATTCTGTGATAATAAGAAAGCATTTAATATTAAATTAATTGAGAAAAATCTTTTAATTAGATTCGATACACACATGTGAGGGGCTATTATTAGCTTATATTGAAAGTAATCACTTCTTATGTCAACCTTTGCTTAGTTTTTCATTAGACTTATATTAAATAACTTATATTTTCATTAAAAATCATTTTTGGAATGATTTGAAAAAATAAAATTTTGTATAAATTATTACTATAAATGTTATTGTATTTAGATTTAATCTTATGATACTATTTAGACCTAATTTGCTGTAGAATTTAAATTAATTTAATATATAAATTGCTTAATGATTAAGAGAATATTGTTAGCAACAAACAAACAAAAATTCTTTGATTGTATTGAACCAAAAATATATTGCAAATAATAATAAGTTATAACATTTTATGTCAATTGTTATCTAATAATATTATTAATACTCTTTTGATTATTCAATTGATGTAATAATACATTTAAATCTCTTATTTTAATGTTATGTTATGTGAACTTAAAATTTGTATTTAATAAAGAATTTGAAATAAAATTTAAAGTTATATAATATTTGTCTCATTATTGAAATTTTTGAAACATTTTTAAATAAAAGAATACATTTTTACAGTTTTATATTTGATTTATGAATTCAATTATAAAGCAATTAAAATACCAAACATAAATAAATAATTAATAAACCAGAAATTAGAGAAATAAATGTTGAATAAAAAATAAAAATCAATTACAGAACCAAATGTATGAAAAGATAAAAAACTTAATGCTTTTGTGATTATTATTAAAAGTATTACAACAGAAGTGGTGTTACAGTACTAGAAGTCGAGTTCTAATCCTTTGCTTATACTATACTTCAATGATTTTATGGCACAAACACTCGTCCCATAGCTTATGGTTTTGATCTCAACTCTAACATATCCTTTGGCTTATGTTAGCCTTCATTTCACTACAGTATATGAAAGTATATAATCTGTTGAACAGTCTGTAAATCAAACTCTTTATTATAAACATAAATATATGGTAACTCTTACAGTGCATTCATCAATAAACTTAAATATTTTGATTATTGTTATAAAATTACATAAGTTAATATTATACTTTATAATAAATGTATTGATCGTATTGTTAGTAGGTATTGAGTTTAATTAATCATACAAACAATCTGTATGCCATTCAATGTTTTAGTACAGTAATACAATTTTTAACTTCTTAACTAATATAACCAAAGTGGTATTCTGTATGTCATTTACTAGTAATTTAACTAGCAAAGTTAATTTAAATATATATTTTTTTGAAAAATGTGAGTGTTATATGGGTGTTTAAAAACAATTTGTCGTTCACGTAATGTAATAAAAGTAAAGAATTTTATATTTATATTATAAATTATATATCATTTTGGTTAATCTGTTGAGATATATTTTAATTCCAAACATGTTTTTAATACAAATAAATTAAATGACATTAAATTTTGTATTCAATATAATTCATTGAATTAATTTTAATTATAGCTGTACTTTATACCCCATTATAATTAATAATAATGAATAGAATAATAATAATAATAAATTCTGTAACTATAAATGAGTCATATAGTAATTAAAATATTATTTTATTACAAAAATACTATTTTTACAATTCATTCACAAAAATCTAAAGCCTCACTAAACATAACAAATATGAGCTTAAATTTAGACCAAATTAGCCATACTTTGCTTTGGGTGTTAAAAATATAGCACAACCTAACTTGTAAGTCTAGCATTGTATTACACTTTCTATGGAAACTGACAGTTAGTTATAATAAGTACTCAATTTATAAATTCTTATTTCTAGTCTAAACTCAAATCTAATTTAAACTTTCAAAAAGCTTTATAAGAATTTAAATATCAAAACAAAGTCACACCTCTCGGTGTGAATCGCATATACGAATGCAATGGTCATAAATTTTAATCTATAATTTCTGTTGTACTGCATTTTATCCATATTTGTTGTGTTTATTAGGATTTGGTTTATTGAGACATAATATGGGGTGAAGTGGTGTTACATAAGACTGAGTCGATTGGAGTGCCGTTTCTCACGCTTGTTCTCATCGAGCAATTCTGCACAGAATTATGCATTTCATGTAATAGTGTTTAATCCGCACATGTTTGGTGTCAAATACTAATAGTGTTATATGAGATGAGATGGTGTGACGTGTATTTTCTTGGATTATCATTGCTGTGCGAGTGTTGACTAATTCCTACTTAAAAATAAATGTTTGACGGCTTTGTTCCGATGGCTGGCCGACGATGGGGCGAGCGTTGGATGAGTGACACGTGTGGCTAACTGTGCCTAACTGTGCACTCCCTATGTATTGACGCAATCGTTGGCCAGAAATACACTCAAAATTCATGTTTTAATACGAGCTCTGCTTTAGACTTGCATTTTATGGACGAATCGCACGATTTGAATGCCTGTCAAGAGTGACTCCTATATCGAAGTGACCGTCCATTTGGAATCAAATATCAATTAATTGAATACAAGTCTTGTATTCATTAAGCAGTTTGACTGCAAATCCCACGAATTATCGGAGATTTAGTGCTAAACCCGAGCGACAAGTAATGGGAAATGCGATCGAGTTTTACGCTCTTCCGAGCGAATGATTGTTTCAAATGAATAAATGATAGCAAAAGCAAAGTTAGGTTAGACTTGAACTCTACACTACTCTCTGTCTATCAGTACTACTGTTTCCTACCATTGCATACAATCCTATTTCACACTTTTCTATAAATTCTTCACTTTTTGGTTATGAATAAAATTTTAGTGATTTTTATTTTCGTGGTATTCACTGCGATCACAATAATATGGTTTCGGTTCATCAAAAAAGGGTCGCATTTCTGGCCTTTTATGCAAATATTAGTGACTATTAGTGACGACCCGCTCTTCCCTTTGAGTCTCAAAACAATGGTTTGGATATAAATATTTGATGGACACAGAAATGATGGCCAACAGGCCTTCAATAACCCCCCGTAGACTCAAACATTTGACACAAATGTGTTGAAACGGTCCGCACTGTCAGTACTGTTAGTGTCATATATTGTGAACATAGAAATCGAGGACATTATGTTCAGATATGGAGGACTTGGAGGATATGGAGGACTTGGAGGACAGGGGGAGAGAAAGTGAGCGCTGAACACATGTATAAATACAATACCAAAAAGTAATAATACAATACTTGTTGGTACGAATCAAATGCTATATTAAAAATAGTTAACAGTAAGAGTACATCACATCTGTTACTCATATTTATTGCCTAACATTAGCTTTCATTCAAAAAGATTATCATCTCTTGTGATGAGAACTGATTCACTCATTCATTCATTGGTCTATTGTTTCACTTTTTATGTTTCACTGAATCGATGCCAATAAAAGCCGCAATAATATGACCAATGATTTTCATATATTCTCTATTAATACTCCTTTAATACTATATATTGTACAATATTTTTATGATACAACTGTTAGTACATCTCAGTACCCATTGAACTGCCAAATATGCCTAACATTTAATACTGCAACTCATAAACTAGTTCTCCTATAAGGGGATCAAATGACAAACCATTCAATAAAGTAAATGAACCAAACATTCAATACTTGAAACTGTTTTTTCATTTACTTCTTATTGAGTTTCTTCGATAGAGATTTATTTAATAATTATCGAGAAGAGAGAGAGAGAGAGAGAGAGAGAGAGAGGGAGAGAGAGAGAGACTTTTAAAATAACT